>JAQQSK010005567.1:0-14848 GCA_028658325.1 Potorous gilbertii
TGCATCTCTCTCATTTCTCTTTCCAGTTTTTCCTCCACCTCTCTCACTTGATTTTCAAAGTCCTTTTTGAGCTCTTCCATGGCCTGAGCCCATTGAATATTTGTTTTGGATGTTTGGGATACAGAATCCTTGACTTCTATGTCTTTCCCTAATGGTAACCCTTGTTCTTCCTCATCCAAAAGGATGGGAGGAGATATCTGTTCACCAAGAAAGTAACCTTCTATGGTTTTATTTTTTTTCCCTTTTCTGGGCATTTTCCCAGCCAGTTATTTGGCTTCTGAGATTCCTCTCCACCCCTGCCTTGCCTCCAGATTCACCCAGCTAGTGCTTGGGGTCTGAGATTCAAATGCTGCTTCCCGGCCTCAGGGCTTTCTGCAGGGTTGGGGCTGGTATTCAGTGTGGGATTAAATTCAGGTGCTCATGTGGGGACAGGGCTGCTATTCAGTGTGAGATTAAGTTCAGCTGCTTGGGTGGGGGCAGGGTCACCTCACAGGGCTTAGTTCCCTCAGGGTTTATGTGGAGTCCTTCAACAATGTATCTGAGCTCCTGCCTGCTTTGGGAGCCCCTGTCCACTGCTGCCTCTGCTGCTGCCTCCCTGAGTCATGGAGACACCCTGCTCCCCTCTCTGCCAGCCAAACAGGCTCTCTCACTGACTTTTGGCGTATGAGGGTGGAGGTACCTGCGCAGCCCTTGGAGATTCCGTCCCTGAAGCCTGCTCAGACCTGCTTCTCTCAATGCCAATTGGCCAAGGCAAAGCTCGGCTCTGCTCCGGGTCCAATGCATGATGGACCTTTGGTGTTGGTTTTTCAGGGCTCTCTAGAACAGAAATCTCCTCCATTCCATCATTGTGTGGCTTCTGCTGCTCCAGAATTTGTTGGGAGATCTTCTTTACAAGTATTTTATGGGCTGTGGGTTCGGAGCTAGCATATGTGTGTCTTTCTACTCTGCCATCTTGGGTCCTCCTTGAGGAGGTATTTTTTGAGACAGCAAGGTCTTTTTGAGACTGGAATGGGAATCAGGAAGCATGGGTTCAATCCTTTGTTCTTCTTGGTGATATTTGTTAAAGTTATTTACCAAACTTTTTTTCAAAGCTGTAACTAGGGCAAGGCAATCAAGGTTTTTGCCACCAGACATAAAATTTTAGAGGGTGCAAAAAGAGTGAAATAGGAATATATAAAAATACTATTATTTTGATATTTGTTATAGTGACATTTTGCTAGTCCTTTTATACCCTCTAAAGTAGAGAAACTAGTTAGTAAGAATGGGCATTTTGGTGGCACAGTGGATAGACCTTGGAATCAGGAAGATTCAGCTTCATGAGCTCAAAACTAGTTTCAGACACTAGTTGGGTGATGCTCGGCAAAGTCACTTAATCTTGCTTGCCTCAGTTTCCTCATCTGTCAAATGAGCTGAAGAAGGAAATGGCAAATCCCTCCAGTATCTTTGCCAAGAAAATGGAGTCATGAACAGTCAGATTTGACTGAACAACAACAGCAGTTAACAAGAATAATTATATGAAATAGGATTACATACTTTCTCCACCCAGAAGCAGCCAAACACTAAAGGAATGCCTCACACAGCATCCTCAAGATATTCCAGGGTACAGTCTCACATTCATAGGCCAACGTGCCAATGTCTTCCCAACCCATAAGTGATTTGATATGGGGGAATGCTTAACAGTTTGCGCTGTCCAAAGGTAGAATGGACTTTCTTTAGAAGCAGTAGGTTCACTCTCCTTGGAGGTCTACTGACAAAATCTGGATAACTGCTTTGGGGGCACGAAATGAAAGATTCCTTTGGGGTACATAGTAGGCTATTTGGTCACTGAGAAGGCTTCTAACTCTAAAACACTGTGAATCTGAGTATGAGGAGAGTACTTGGTATATTGTTAAGGGCCCACTGAAATAAGAAGTGTTATTATTTCACTGTCATTCATTCAGAATCTGAGCATAATTAATTTAATAATTGTTTATAATTCTAGTAAAGAAATAACTTAATAAATTTAGCATATGAATTTACTATATTTAATGCATCAATTTATTCAATTATATATTTGACACAGGGATTTAATATTTAATATGATTTTAAATGAATTTTAGAAACAAATTTAATTATTTAATTGGCTGAGGATAATTTAAATCCCCAAAGAAACAATATTTTTTCCCTTGCTTTTTTCCTCTATCCTCTTATTTTAACCATATGGACTATTTCAAGAATGAGGACAGAAAGTCAGGACAGATTCCAATTCAGGCCACTTGAACCCAAAAGACACCATGGAGGGGAGTCTTCCTGGCTTTCTCTTCATTGGCCTTCTGAGGTGTTGCATGGCTAGCAGAGATTCTGAAAATGGACTTCTTTTCTCAAGGGAATTTAGCTCTAGTACATTTTCCCCTCAAAAGAAGCTGAACATCAGCTTGGTGAATTTTTTTTAAAGTAACATTATTGATTCATTCAGTAGGGAAAGAAATGAGGCAAAGACTGAAAGAGTAAAAGAAGCTGAAATCCTAAGAGGAAAGAAAGAAAGGGAAAAGGACCTTAGCAGGCCTCACTTGCTGGTGAACTGGTTGCCTCCTGCCTTTCTCTCCTCTTCAAAGCTAAGCTGGAGCATGATAATACATATCTCTTCTTTGTCCAATTTTGAAACTGACACCAGCTTTGCCCCACAGAGCAATGATCCCTTAACCAGTAAAACTCCATAAACTTCTTGCATCTGCTTTCCTTTGTACTTTTCCTAAAGTGCTGGGGTTTTTTGTTTCTCATTTTGGATGAAGTGAACGAGACTCTTTCCTCACTCCCCACCACAGATCCGTGCATAGATCCACGAGCTAAAAAACTAAGTATGAAATCCATATCAAGGACATTTATCTATTATTCCTCAATGTGATGCAGATATCTTCAATCTCCCATTGTCCTTTTCTGTCCCCTACAGTTTTTCATTCTAAGAAACATGTGCCCGTCAAATATCTTTTCAGTGTAATGTGCTCAGCACTATGAGAGATGCAAAGATAAATAAGACTGGGTCTCTTTTCCCAAGTTGTTTATAGGAACTGGAATCATATAGGCAGAAAATGACAGGTCCTAGGGTTAGGGGGGATCAGAGTTTGAATCTTGCTTTTCTTAATTACTAGCTGTATAAACATGGTTGAGTCAAGACTTCTACAATATTACTTCCAATGCTGTACTATCTTTCTAATGCATGATATCCCATCTGACTTTTTGTATACTCAACAGTCACTAATAGGCTAAATATGTTTCTCTTTCACAACCCCTTGTTTAATTCTTAGCTTTCTCAAAGGATAGCTCAGATGCAACCTACTACATCAAGGTTTCCTGGGATGCTTCAGTTAGTACTATCTCCACATGAAAATTATACTGTATTTACTTGTTTCAATCAATCAAGCAAGCAACCAAGTCTGTCAGAAAGCAGTTATTAATTACCTTCTATGTGTCAGGCACAGATCTAGGTACTGGGTATACAAAAACAAAAAAAAAGCAATAATTTCTATGTGCAGGGAGTTTACTTCCCATTGACTGGAGACAATGCATACGTACACAGAAAATAATATAGACACCATGAATATAACACAAATGCCTAAAACATAAACTCCTTTATGATAGAGACAAATTTATTACCTTTGTATTTCTTATGCCTAGCACAATATTTTACACATATCAGATAATTAATAATGTTTCCTGACTTCAGCTAACCTCTTTAAGTCTGATTTTCTCTATCTGTATCATGATTTTAATAATGCATATTAATAGCATCAACATATAGCATTTATGTAGTGCTTTATACTTTGTAAATTGATATACAAATATTATCTCAGATTTTCCTCATAATAGGCCTTGACAGTAGAGCTATATTATTAACCCTATTTTGCATATTGAGAAAAAGAGAATGGCAGAGGTTAGGTTGTGTGCCCAGGGTCACAAAGCTCATAAATGTCTGAGGCTGGATTTGAACTTGGGTATTCCTGAATTCAGGTCCAAAATTCTATCCATATAGGGGTGATCAAATGAAATAATGTGGGTAAATTCTTTTTGACAGATTTAATGCATTATATAAGCACTAGCACCAGTTGTTGTTAGTAGGGATGCTCAAACACACGGAGATAAATACGAGACAAATTAGAATGTACTAATGCATAGGAAGTGTATGGGATCAGATAAGTGAAAGATCACTTCTAACTTTGGGGTTGGAGAGGGTTTTGTAGAAGAGCCATATTTGAGCTGAATATTGAAGAATTGGGTGGAAGTCAGCAGACAGAGATGGAGGGCATGTCAGGGATACATGACAATATCAGTAAACTAATAAAACAAGCTAGAATGGGGTATGTTTGAAAAGGATGATAAATCTTGTTTTCTGAAATTGAGATCTAGTTCTGGAAAAGTCAAGTCTCTTACAAAGGGTGAAGCAATGATCTAATAGATCCTTTTCCATCTAATTGATTAGAGGAAAAATCATGAGGGCCCTCATGTACAATTTCTACTTTTATCTATTTAGGGGACACTGAAGTACATTCAAAATGCATGACTTGCCCTACGATTTTGCTGTTGCTACTCCACATCTGTCTCTTGAGTGACGCTTGGTTATGGATGAGAAGGGTTCTCCACACTGAAACTTTTTGACTCTGGCAGGAAAGGTCACCTGACTTGGAGCAATCCCCTTGGAGACTATTTCCGAGGTCATTTAACGCTCTCATTTTTATGATTGAGAAAATTGAGACTAAGCTAGGAAATGATCTTCTTAGAGTCACATAGTAAGTTAGTGAGAGAACCAGGATCTGCACTAGGATCTCCTAACTCCCAGAGCTGATATTTTCCTGTAGCATGCTGCTTCCCACGTTATGGGTTTGTTGCTTTCATGTTATGATTGTTTTAGATACATCCAAATGGTATAGTGGATAGAGCACTACACTTAGAGTTAGGAAGATCTGAATTTCAATTCTGCCTCAGACACTTACTGGCTCTGTGATAGTGAACATCTCTTTTTAACCTTTCTGTGCCTCAGTTTCCTCATTTGTAAAATTAAAAGGTTGGATTTGATATTTTCTAAGGTCTTTTCTTTAAGTTTATGATCCCAAGTTCATTTGTAGGACTATGGAGTTTTCTGCCTCCAACTTTCTTTCCTCTTCTTTCTTGTGGTTCTTTGTATCCAATCTGTAGTGAAACATTTTGAGCTCATATTGGTCTGATCAATCACAGTTGGACACTCTGAAATTTGACTCTAGCATAGCGATGTCATTTTGGTGCTCCTCAAGAATGAAGAACAAGAGCCAACCAACCAATCGTGGCTCATACACCTGTGTTTTCCAGAATCTGAACTAAGTGGTGAAAGCCAAACGCATTTCCTATAATATTCAGAAGAAATCTACTCTTATCTTCCTTCTTTGTCTCTATTACATAAAAATTTTCCATGCAAATAATTGCAGAATGGGGTATAATAGGGCAGGATAATTGTGGATAAATCAACTTGATTGCACTCTATCCCAAACTTGATTATCCAAATTTGCAGTAGTGTGCAAAATCTCAGAAGCCAATTAAGAACTTACAATGACTTTTGCAGATTCCCCAAAAGTCTCTTTGATTACCCAGCATGGTTGCATTTGGAATTGTTGAACCAAGGACAGGTTGAGATTAATCAGAGTGCTTCTTTCTCTATGGAGTACTTAAATGATAATTTTATATGAAGCAATCTCCCTCACAAAGTAGGAAGGTATTGAGATTTGCACTGATTTCTGATAGCAGTCTGTTGACATATTATTGGTACTTTTTGGTATTCTGCAGTGATATATCTAATCATTAATAATGCCCATTGTACCCTGGGCTGTTGTTTTGAGGTACATTTTTATACTTTGTTGAATATACAATTGAAGGGAACATTACTCAACATAGCTATGGGCTATGGTGAAAGAACCACTGCATGTCATGCTTGCTACTATAATAAGAGAGCCTTTTACCAGCTGAAGTTAGACTCAGTGTATTTGGTTATAGCTCTTCAGTAAATAGCAGCTATGCTTCTTGCCCACAAGCTCAGCTGCAGGAAGGAGAAGTAAGCATGCATCCATGATGAAAATCCATTAGGAATGAGAATGAAGAACTGGAAATCCAGGGTGCAGGTGGACCCGATGCTCTCAGACGGTTGCTAGGAGTCAGTTGTTTCTAGTCCTTCCTGGTATGAGGAAATGAAGCTCGAACTATTTAATTCAACCACGGGTGGAATACTGGTTCTTGGGGACATGGAGCAAGTGCTTTGGAGTTAGATTTGCTACATTGCAGAGTGATGTGTGGTTTTATGTGAACTCCTACACTCATGGTTGTCTTGGAATTCTGTCCAACTTTGTGTTCCCATGTGATTTGCTGGAATTTCTTTCCATAGTTTTCTTTTTAGAGCCCAAGGGGTTCCTTACATATATTTGTGTTCCAAGAAAACTGAATTTGGAAGTGGAAGAGAATGCCATTTGTGTTGTTGATATGAAAGTAGTAGGAGTAAACCAGGGGGTGTGCCACAGCCCCTAGAGATCACCACAAGAATTATTTTGTGATGAGCAGCAGCCATCATCTCAAATCACTTGTGGTCCAAGAGGTATGGGTTTAAAGCTTTTTCTCTTACTAGGATAAGAGTTAATAAAGAAGCTGTCCTGAACATTATTCAGATGATCCCTTTCCCCAAGTCCTAAAACACCACCACTACTCCCAACACCAAAACAATTATTGGATTCCACCCCGTTTTGCCATCTGAAAGAATATCTGAATTATGACTTCACTTACATTCTAGGAACTGTAATCAGATCTAATTTTTAAGCCATGATGCTTTTAATCGTTTTTAAATACCCCTGTGTGTATTCTACTGGTTAGGCACCATGGAGATGGTGGGGAAAATAAATATGCCTTGTCTTTTAGGCAGAGCTAGGCAAGGCTAGGGTCCTTCAAAGGAGACTCAGGATAGATAGTGCTTAAAAAAAGCTCTGAGCTTCTCATATATACAATTATTCCTGCAAAACATTTCCTCCTCCCCTTTATAACCTATCTCACTGAATGTTCCTCTTTTGTAACATTTCCATCTTTTCCAATTTAATATTTTTTTAAACCAATTTTCAACTGGTTATAAATATGGTGGTAGAGATGTAAGGTATCATCTTAGGAAGTAAGGGAAGAGAGGTCTTCTCCTAGGACAGTTGGTAGTGCAGTGAACAGAGTGCCAGGTCTGGAATCAGGGTGACTCAACTTCTCAAGTTCATATCTGATCTCAAACATTTACTAGCTGTGTGATGTTGGGCAAGTAAGATGTGGCTTGAGCTCTCCTCCTCTATAACCAGTCTCTATGTGTAGGGAATATTTGGAGCTTCCTTTCTATCCTGAACTATATGTAGGCAAGTTCTTCTGCCCTTATTTCTGTCAAGTTTATGTCAGTCCAATGGGGAGTAAAGCATTAATGCTAATGACCGAACACCTAAAAGTCTTAGATGAAGTTGTGAATAGATCCATGTTCATTTTTCCACAGATCATTTTTGTGGTTTATAGTTAATTAATTAGCAAGTACTTATCAGATGTTTACCACATCAGGCATTATGTTAAGCAGTGAGGATGCAAATGGAAAAAGAAAAGGGGAATCATAAGGATGGGTTACTGGAGAGACAAGTTGCCCAAGAATCAGGTAGAATCAGACTTAATGTCTTCTTTTGACATCACTGGACCAGTGAGGCCAGCCATAGTCTGGTGTTCAGGATTCTGGTAGACACAAAGTGGATTTTTTTCAAAAACAGTTTTATTGAATAACAAGGAGAGAAAGAAAAAAATAAAACAAAATACAGAAACATAAAATTTAGAAAAGTAGGCATAAAGATCTTAATAAATCTAGCAACTGATTGGCTCAGTTGGTATGTCTTACAGGGATCATTCCTATTCCTTGTCTCGATCTGTTATAAAGATGCCCATTGGTGGGCAATATTCCCTAGAGATGGAGGATTGACTCGGTAGTAAAAGATTCCCTCTCTCTCTTGCTCTCACTCTTACTCTCTTGTGCTCTGTCATTTATCTATAAACATAAGAACATACATACACATATATTTATATACATATTTATATCTACATACCTACATCTATTTTATATATTATTATGTCTATATTATCTATTATTATATATAATTATATCTATATTATCTATTATTATATATATTATATACAGACAGATAATCTATCATTGAATAGACATAGATTTTTGAGAGTAAACAAACCAGACATATCACTACATAGCTATACTTGGTGCTCTGTGTGCCAATTCCACAGCAATATAGGACTAAAGTGGTAGTGGGTTCCATTAGAATATAATTCCCTTAAGGGCAAGGACTGTTTTGGCTTTTCTTTTTCCATTTGCATCCTCACTGCTTAACATAACGCCTGACATGTGGTAAACATTTGATAAGTACTTGATACTTGATTAACTATAAACCACAAAAATGAGCTGTGGAAAAATGAACATGGAATGGAAGCCTCTGAGTCCCTCTCCATCTATAGCAGGGGGGCCACACATCATGATGCCCAAGGAGGCAGGAAAGAAAACCCCAGACCATCCCAGATGGGATGCTGCCATCTTCTCTGAGCTTTTCCTGCTGCTTACTTTCTCCTGATGAAGTATGCTGGACTTCCTATAAAAGTTGGACTGATATGACAAGGGCAAATCTCCAGGCTTGGAGACAGTTCAAGGATGACTTCAATACTTGTTCCATCCATACTGGGGCTTAGTGGATCCCCTGGTTTATCTCTCCAGTATGCTTCCAACTAGACTCCTCTACTCTGATCCTGTAGCTAAAAGCTGCTAGATGCTAAGCCTTCATGTTCACCTCCAGTGCAGGGCTCAAGCTCAGGTCATTCATCTTTGTGCCCATTTCTAATACAATCATGTTTGAGAGATCTCTGTTCTTTTTCAGTCCTTGGAAGTTTCCTCATTCTCCTCTCTCATGTAGGGAAAAATGGAAAATTAGACTTTGTCTTGGCTACCTTGACTTGTTTGTCAGGTAGGACAGTTCATAGTTGGGCTAGCAATAGGTTATTCTCTGCTAAGAGAGTCAATCAATGAAACAATAAGGATTTATTTTGCTTATTATATGCCAGGTACTGTATTAGGTATTAGGAAAGGTCTTCACCTCTTGTGGGGTTAGGGTACAAGGAGAGTTGAACCATAAATAACAGACATACAGATTCCATTTTCTTCCCTTTCTTGATATATTTTCCTATTGTTTTGAATGCCTTACAGAGTGTTTTTTTTTCAAAACTCCATATCTCCTCCATCCTCCACTACTCCCAAATGATCCTCCAGAATATTAACTTTTAGAGCTAGAAGGGACTTTAGAGTTCTTTTCATGCCCTTCATTTTATAGAAGAGGAAACCTGAAGACCAGAAAGGAGAAAGAGCCCTACCCAAAGTCACAGTGGTAGAAAGTGACTTTTCAGATATCCAATATCAACAAAATTCAAACCCAAGTTCTCTGAATCCAAATCCATGCTTTCCCTACTATAACAGGAAATTGGTATTCTAGTTGTCTGGACAAAAATGAACAGAACTATAACCACAGAAGAAAATTTAGTGCAGTGAGGGCCATGGGAGACATAATCAACTGAGTCCAGAGATCTAATTTTACTCTTGGTTTCTCTAACAAGTAGCCCTGTGACCTCAAGGAAGTAACTTTACATCTTTTGGCCATAAGAGGCTGTATAAGGTGATCTCTGAATTGCTTCCTGAAGTCAAAATTCTATTATTTCTATATCAAAAAGTATGAATTAATGTAGCACAAGCTTCCTCTGTTGATACTGATGTTATGGAGAGTAGTAGAAGAGACTTCACAGGAGGAGGTGAGTTTTGAGATGGATTCTGAAGAGGAAGAGTACCATGGCATCTACAAGTCTAAGGAAATGGGGGGCATTCCAGATGCTGGCAAAGCATGGGGACAGGAATCAGCAAAATTTATGGTTAGGAGCAGTCAGATAAGATTGTCTGGAGGGAACAGATAATAGAAATTATGAGCAAGGTAGTATATGAGATGGGGAGACAAAGGTGGGTGACCAGGAAGACCAGAAAAAAAGTTTGAACTTAATGGAATAGGCAACAGAAACTAATTTTCAAAGGAAACTGAGATGATAAAAGTGGTATTAGAAGTAAAATTACTCCTACTGTAATAATGTATAGAAGACTGGAGGCCGAGAGACGTGTTTGGTGTTTCTTGGAGTAATTTAGATGTGAACTGACATCTTAGAGACCTTAAAAATAAAATTTAGCAAAAGTAGGAGAGCAAAGATTAGGAACATAATAGGAACATAGAATCTTAAAGATGAAACGAACTTAGAAATCATTTAGTCCAACTTCCTACATATGTAAAAAGCTTCCCTCAAACGTCTCTCTAAGATGATCATTCATCTTTAATATTCTCCAGCAATCTCATTGCCCCATGAAGCAATTCTTTCATTGTTGGATCGCTCCAATTAGGGTAAAAAAGATAAAACTTGAATTGAATTAGAACCTACCTCCTTGTGGTGGAGCAAATTGCCTACTTCATTGTTGAATAGCTCTAATTGTTATATATCTTCATTTTGATAATTTCTCTATGTTGTTTGTAGTTCTGTCCCCCTTCCTATCAGTTATACAAGAACACACTGAATATTTTACATAAATAAAGATACAAAATTGAAGAGGAATTATAGCATTTAGGGTTTAACATGTGACTCTACAGTCATTGGAAGATAGGCAATGACTGAAATCACCGGACCAGATGTTCTCAAAGAAATCGGTATAAATGGAGAATATTATGGGGTTTAGTATTATGTAGAGGCTTTAGCTAGGAGGAATTAAGTAAGTGGACTAGAAAAGGAGAAAATAGTGAGGGAATCAAGGAGACCTAGAGAATCCATTTAGTGTCCCTTAACAAGGGTCCAATGCTGTGTTTGGACACAGGGCCCCCCTACACTTTCCTTATTTAATGAATATTTTCTGCATATGATCTATTTCATATGAATCTAGTCTTGTCTTTGAATATGAAGAAGGTCTTAAATTCTAAAGGTACTGTTTCCTTCTTGGACCCTGAAAAGTAGGGAGCTAATTTGTCCATGGTGTCACAGAAGGGAAATACGAAGAAAGAGTTCTTAATGTCACTGATGCTTTGTAGATTAGTGTAGGTTAGGTGCACCATTACCTCCCCTGCTTCCTCTATGGTATTCCTCTTCTCCCTTGTCCATCAGTTGCCTGATGCTTTTGATAGCATCACCCCAGATGTCTCTGGAGACCACATCAAACTAGATAAAATACTTGATGTTTTAATTGAAACAATTCTGGCAATCTTTGATATTGAAAGGAGAGAATGTGCTGTTTTTGATAAGTATTGATGGGGCTGCTTTCTTTTCCTTGTTCAAGCTATCAGGAAGAGCGACTTGACTGCAAATTGATGTCTCAATGGGAAACTAGTGGTTGAAATACAAACAACAACTGTTGTTGGACCGATTAGTCTTAATAAACACTCTAGCAAATAAATAACCAGGCAGATAATAGGCCTTTAATCACAGTGCTTTCGGGAACAGGGAGAGAGAAAGAGAGAGGCACCTGCATGTTCACTACAAGATAAGAGTTGGGATAGAACATTCTGGGTATAGGGTCCTCGGAGAATATTAAATACCAGTTGTCCCCCAGCACTGCCCAAGCCAACAAGGGTCAATTCAACCCAACAACATTTACTGAGCACCTCCTCTGTGCAATATTCTCTGCTGACATCTGGGAATATGAAGACAAAAACACAGCATTCCTGGTACCCAAGGAATTTATATTCTTCTTGGGTAGGGCTAGGGACACAACATATGCATGTAAATAAAGACAGTCATTTCTGAAAGCGTAGAATACTAACAACTACAGAGGAATAAGGGAAAAAAACATTATGGGGGGAAGTGGCAGCTGAAATGTGCTTTAAGGAAAGCTAAGGATCCTAGCAGATTGAGATAAAGCAGGAGTACAATAAAGATAGGAATATACAGTTCTAGGGCGGCATGTGGAATGGTCAATAGATGGTGATCTTGGATTCAGGCTGAGTTGGGCTCAATTCCTGTCACCTGAACATATTATGCCTGTTGTCCCTTAACTTCACAGTGCCTCAGGTAGCTATTTAAAACTATACATTATGGAGGAGTTGATGATCTGCATCAGTGGATAGTTTCTCACCATTAGCTTTGTTCTGATGAAATCACATTGCAATTCTCATTTTTTAAAGTAAGGTTTTAAATGCTTCTTTTATTGAATAGCCATCTTTTTCATTGTCAGTCAGCCAATAAGCTTTTATTAAACACCTACTATGTGGCAGACACTATTCAAAGCATGGAGTTCATAGGTATAATAAAGAGTTCCAGCCCTCAAGGAGTTTCCAATCTAATGGGGAATGAAAACACATAAAAGGAACCTGAAAAGGACTGGCAGGAGCTCATCATGAAAGTATGAAAGTCAAAGGAGTTCAAGCTGTTGAGAAGTAAAGAGGTGACTGTCCTGAGGGAACTTTGTAAGTGTAGGCTTTGGGATGAGTTCTTTGTGCTGCCCTGCAGTACTTTGATCAGAGGGGCAGAGAATACTGGGGGTTTTAATAGGGTGTAAGTATCAAAGCTTGACGCAATTACACAGGAGGGGTTTCCTTGATGAGTTTTTCTGGGGTCATGATAGAATCCAGTCTAAGAAGTGCAACCAGGGAGGAAATGGATGAAGACTAGCCTCATGTTTTTAGGGTCTGCCAAATTATTCCATTCCTTTCCATAGTTTATGGTGAGTGCAGCAAAGTCTTATGTTATTTAAATCTCCTTTTCTTTATATTTGAAAGTCCTTCTCCTGGTGGTTACAGAATTTGCTCTCATTAGAACTGTATATTTAATCACTGTAAGTCTTACAGTGTGAAACACAGATGGGATTTACCCTGTCAATCAGTAGATATTTTTGGAGGGTGTTTCGTTTTCTATATTGTGAAAGGGGAGGGAGTGACTTGAATGAAGAGTTAAAGCACCATGTAAGGCTAGAAGTTAAAATTTTACTGCCACTCACAAGGGAGAAAGAAGAAAACAGATGTCTAAAGGGGACAGTCTCAGTGTATACCCCCATGTATGCCCCCTGTATGCACATGAGACATGGTTTGGAATGTGCAACTGTGTAATGGTATTCACACTCTGGTAAAAAGCCTAAAGGCCCTCATAGCTTAAATTTATGTAGAGTGTTAGATAAAAATTGACAGGACCATAATAGGACACTGCCTTGCTGTCTGTGGAAGAGGAGAGTGGGATAATCTAGATCTGTGAAAAGAGGATATTTTTTTCAGTCTTCTATGAAGGAATGATTGGCAGGCACCCAGGAAATAATTCTTAACTGTGACACACAAGTAAGAGGCTAGAGGATTTTTTAACTTTAGCATTTGTATGTCCAGTGGGATTGGGGTCATACCAGACAAGCCACTTTTCACTGGCTCATATATTCTGTATTTAGAAATTCTGGGCAATTTTCGTGTATTATTGCTTGAATTTTGGTATTCCAATTTTTCAGTTTATCATACTCTCTTGGGAGACCTTTAATCCTTAAGTTGTCTCTGTGAATTCCATTTTTGAAAGTGTTGTGTTTTGATTGTACAGAAAGCAATATTGCTTTTGGCTTCTCTTCTTCCAATTGTCCTTGATTCAATACATTAGTATTTTCAGTCTGTTGTTATCTCACTTCTTTGTAGAGACTTAACTCCATGAATTCATATATTTTTTTCTCTTCTGCTAATTATTTATGCTCTGCAGACCACAAATTCTGTCATTTGTTTCCTTCTATCTTTTCTCAAGATTCTGATTTCTCTGTGTGAACATCCTGCTGTGGTTCCGTTTCCTCTTGGGAAGCCCCAGTGTTCTGTGTTTCATTGGATATTGGCTTAGTTTCCTTTATCTTGGAATATTTATGTTGAGACATTTGAAATCTTTTCGAAATCTTGGCTTTCATCCTCCCTTCTAATTTTAATATCTTCTATATTGATTTATCTGCTTTTTCTCTGGATTTTTCACTACATTTTCTTTCTCCTGAGATCTTAGGTAGTTTTAGTCTCTTCCTTTATATTCCTCTATCACTTTCTGACTTCTTCTTTAATGGTGGACTTCCCTTCCTCTCCCTTCCCCTGAAACGCTCTCTCTACCCTTCCCCCTCCATGAATTTCGTAGTTATACACACTCTCTCTCTCTCTCTCTCTCTCTCCATATACATATATATATATATATATATATATATATATATATATATATATATTTACAAATAGGTCTTTCCCCCTTTTCTTTGATCTGTTTGGGTAACCTAGTAGTGGTATTATAGAGATAAAGGGCATGAAGTTTTATAGCCCTTTGGGTATAGTTCCAAATTATTCTCCAGAACACTTGGTCTAGTTCAAAACTTAATCAGCAGTGCCTTAGTGTCCCAATTTTTCAAATCCCCTACAGTTTTTGTCATTTTCCTTTTTGGTCAGTCTGTTGGTTGCGAAGAAGTATCTGAGTTGTTTTAATGTGTGTTTCTCTAATCAATAGTGATTCAGAGCAGTTTTTCATGTGACTATTGAAAGATCTGATTTCTTCTTCTGAAAGAAGCCTATTCCTATCCTTTGACCATTTATCTTTATTTTTTTTTTCTTTTTAAATACATTTATTTAACTTTTTACATTCATTTTCACAAGATTTTGGGTTCCAAAATTTTCTCCCCATTTGTCCCCTCCCCCCTCCCCAATACACTGGACATTCTAATTACCCATATCACCAATCTGCCCTCTCTTCTATCATCCCTCCCTTCCCTTACCCCATCTTCTCTTTTGTCCTG
>JAQQSK010005568.1:0-14848 GCA_028658325.1 Potorous gilbertii
TGACTGCAAACAATGTAAAATACTTGAGATATCTGTCAAGACAAACCCAGGGATTATATGAATACAATTAAATAACTTTTTTCACCCAAATAAAGACATCTAAACAATTAGAGAAATGTTAGTTGCTCATCATTAGACTGAGTAAATATCATAAAAATGATAATTCTACATAAACAATTCTAATATTAAGTTCCTTACCAATCAAAATACCCAGCAATTATTTTATAAAGGTAGAAAAAATAAGAAAATTCATCAAGATGAATAAGGATCAAGTATATCAAGGCAATCAATGGGAAATTGTACATGTATGTATATGTACATACACACCCATGCATATATACACACATGATGTGTATATGTGTGTGTAGTGTATACACACACATGTATATATGTATAAAGGAAGGTAGTCTAGCTGGTAGCAGTTCCAGATTTCAAACTATATCATAAAGTGGTAATTATCAAAACAATCCGGTACCAGCTAAGAAACTGGTGAATCCATATTTGGTACAGATTAGGTACATGACCATAGTAATCTAGTGTTTTATGAACCCAAAGATCTAAGCTTTTGAGATAAGACCTCAATTAAATGACATCCATTGCCCAGTTGATAAATGATCAAAGGATATGAACAGACAGTTTTCAAAAGAAGAAATCAAAGATAATAGTTTCAGAAAAAAAAATGTTCCAAATCACTACTTATAGAGAAATACAAATTAAAATAACTCTGAGATAACACCTGTAACAGGAAGCAAAATAAAATCTTTTGCTGTTTTGTTTTTGGATTGAGTTTTAGCCAATCAGATATGTGTGTGTGAGCTCTAGCCAATCAGATAAATGCATGTGGGCTTTAGCCAATCACATGCTGAGCAGAGCTTTATATAGAGTCAGTAATGAGAAAGCAGACATTAAGAGAACCAGAGTTGAAGAGGTGGGCCAGAGAAGAAGAGAATCTCAGAGCTGACCTCTGAGGGTGTGTGTGTCAGCATTATTGTTGCCCTGTTGAGCTTTGTTTTTCCAGAGGCAGAAGTTGTGGGCAGGAGCTAGGAGAGCTTGGAGTGGAGTAGTCCCTATGAGCCGACACATGGAACAGCAGTGGAGAGCTGCCTACCTGTGAATTCAGGCAAGAGTTGGGAGTGGTCAGACCACAGAGAAAAAGCCATGGGACTTGGAAGTGAACCTCCAGTTAAGATAAAAGAGAACTTTCCTTGGACACTTGGTTTTGATTAAGGAGATCATTCCTACTGTGACCTAGGGGTGTGGTATTTGATGTGGTATTTTCTGCTACCCCTTAAGGATGTGTCATGCTAGGGAAGATCCTAGAGCCTGATTGTGTAGACAAGTATTTTGGGGAATGCTGCTGAATACAATGATATATGCTATGTGCCATATGACATACTGAGTGTTATGAGATATGCTTAAGAATGTTGCTATGAATGTTATACTTTACTTTATTGAACAATGTTTAGTTTATTGCTGAATAAATAGAGGGTTCATTATATTATGCCATTAGACTCTAAAAATTATTCACACCACAGTCCTCGGGTGTGTTGCTGTGATTGGTGTCATACCACCTCACAACTATTAGATTGGCTAACATGACATATAAGGAAAACGATAAATGCTGGAAGTGATGAGGAAAAACTCAAACACTAATACACTGTTGCTGCAGTTCTAAGTCCAATCATTTAGTTCAGCCAAAGAGCTGTGAATATCCTTTGATCCAGCAATATTACTACAAGGTCTGTATCACAAAGAGATCAAAGAAAAGGGAAAAGGATCTATTCGTACAAACGTATTTATAACATCTCTTTTGTTAGTTGCAAAGAATTAGAAATTGATGATGCCCATCAATTGGGGAATGGCTGAACAAGTTGTGGTATATGATTTTGATGGAATACTATTATACTATCAGAAATGACAAGCTGGATGTGAAGACCTATATGAATATATATATAAATTAAAATGGAGAGAACCAGGAGAACATTGTATACAGCAACAGCAGTATGGCAAGGATTATCTACTGTGAAAGATTTACCTATTGTAATCAAGACAGAGATCAAAGAAAATTCCAAACGACGCATGATAAAAAATTCTATTCACCTCCAAAAACAGAAATGACATGTGTGATTAGGAAATATTAACGAAACAATATATTATAAATAAAAAAGACTTTAGCTATATTTAGCACGAGAGTCTGGCACATAGTAGATGTTTAATAAATACTTACTGACTGACTGAAAAACAGTCAGTAATAAAAAAACGTTCTCTTGGATTTGGACGTTGCAATAAGTTCAATCAAAGTAGATTGTTGGGAAAGGGGAAACAATTGTAACTTCATTCAAAAGTTCCCTGGAAATCTTTGAGCCACAATTCATAGCTTGAGAGCTTATACATAAAGGCACCACATTATCATTTTTCTGATAGCATTTGTGGTCTCACAACACATGCTAATTGAAACTTCATTTAAAAATAACATTTTAATTCTTTTTTCCTTTAAATGTAACTATTTCCAAAAAAGATGTCTTTAGAAATGGTCTTCTCATCTAATATTTAGACAGTTCAATCTATGTATTCTTAAATGTAAAATTCACACAAGACATGGGCTCATTTCACTAACATATGCTGTAGACTATACTTTTTAAGACTCTCTCTTTCTGTATTAGTAAGCACCCCAACATAAACAGGGGGCCTGCTATCAGTTTCTTAGATCTACATTTATAAAAGGACATTCAAGGGGTTAACAATCACTTTAATCAAGCACAAGTATCAATTCTTTAACCAAGCACATATACCATTCACCTAATTCAGGGGAGTCAGCACCCTGAACTTCAAAGAAAATACAGAGAAATCAAAAGATTAGCAGGTATGACTTCCTCTGCCTGAATTCAACAGACAATTGGACCCCAACTGTCTGACCATAGTTACCAGAGAGGGAAGTGTGACATCTGGGTTCTCAAAACCGGGGGTGGGGGGGGTGTCCTTCTTAGCTACTTCCCAGAGTTCTCATCTGGTCAAACAAATACTTCCAGTCAGTAAACCCCAAAGTAATCAACAGACATGGCTTCCTCTGCCTGACCATAATTCAACAGACAAAGACAGCTATCTGACCATAATTACCAGAGAGGAAAGCAAGACATCTGGGTTCTCAAAGTTGGGGGCTCCTTAGCACCTTCTCAGAGTCCTCATCTGACACTCAAACCTTCTTGCAAAAACTAAGCCCCAAAGTAAAACCTCAACTCAGAGTACTTATACCTTTATTAGAGCCTGAGGGCATCACAACCCTTTGACCTAGTGCCTCAATAGAAAAAACAAGAGGTACTTGAGACCCTTCTACATAATGAAGCTTCCCACAGTGGGCAGACCCATCAATTGTGAGAAAGATCTTTAACCAGATTAAAATAATTAACAATATAAATACATACATTGTTTCTAGTTTAAGAAACTTTTATTTCTGTACTTTCTCTTTGTAAAGATTCGATTGATAAAGGCAAGAGGCATTTGATTATACTAAAACAAAAACAGCAAAAGATCCTGTTTGGATTGCCATGTCAGTTTCATAGAATAAAGCATTATTTGCAAAGAACTTTGTGTAGCAAGGTGGCACAGTCCATAGAACACAGAAACTGGAGTTAGGAAGACCCGAGTTGATATCCAGATTCAGATCCTTACTAGCTGTGTGATTTTGGGCAAGTGACTTGACTCTGTTTACCTCAGTTTCCCTCATCTGCAAATAGAGTTGGAGAAGGAAATGGCAAAACTTCAGTATCTTTCCAAAAAATCAAAACAAAACGAAGCAAACAAACCCAAAGGGGGTCACAACAGTTGGATGTGATGGAAACAAGTAAACAAAAATTAAAAAGTATTAGCATAGACCTTGGAATATTTTGGTTCTCATCGGTCAAGTATGTTCTAGATACTGTCCAGGGTAAAAATTACAAATTAAATCAAATCTCATAATCTAGATTGGGTTTTAATAAAACATAGAAGTTCTCAGATCAATTTGATGAGTTTTCTAGAGTAGTAAATCTTTGATTGGAATTTTGATTGTATCATTCATAGAAGAGAGCTTTTTACTAATACTGTCCCAACTGGATGAGTTGGATTTTTAGGAGAACCAAGATCCTGGTTAGACTCTTAGCTTTGTAATTTTCTGAGGATCCCTCTGTGAACAACTTTCCTCTGCCTAGTATAGTATTGTTACCTTTAGTATGTTTCCTGGACAGGAATGAGCTGGTGAATGTTTAACAACTAGATCTCAAAAAAGGCACAGGACATTTTTAAATTTAATCTGTATAATTAACATTTTCCCATCATTTTCTTAAATCAGAGCAATCAGTGAAACTTAATTTGTAGAATTTCCAGTTATAAATGCTCATACTGAAAACAATTGACTTTGGGGAGCCAGTACAAGGGGTTCTGACACATATTTGCAAAAACTTTGAAAATAATTCTATTCAGAGATTTCCCAGAGTGAAATCCGGGGCATAATTGCCTATAGAATTGATGATTTGGAAATGGGAAGCACAGACTTAAAGATTAAACCTGGTTCCATGTGCCTAGGCTTCAGGGCCCTGAATTGTGTTCCATAGTAATGAACAGGTAGAGAATCACAATTCTTTTGTTGTAGATTCATATTTAATAATGCATTTTCCACTTTAAATGGAAATGATAGTTTATTTAATAGTACCAGTTATTATAAAGAAAAGCTCAGATTAAAATAAAATCAAACTAATAGTCATTAAAATTTCATTTCACTAGACTATTAAGGATGATAATGAGGGAAGGGGAAAAGATTTTGTAGGCATTTTCCTTGTCTGTGTATCTCTGAAAAGTATCCAATTCTCCCTGGAACTAGTATATAAAGTCCACTTTTATCAGCTATGGAATCCAGGAGAGATCCCAGTTGACTCTTAATGGCCTCTCTTATAAAGAAAACATAACAAGTTATTTCAACATGACAGCTAACTTGAAAAGGGTTATCAGTAGTCCCAAGTGAATCAGAGATATAAAATCCTTTTAGATGTCTCTGTTTGTACTTACTCTATATTATAAAACAATGCAGATTAATAGCTCAGCCACTCTTCCAGGGCAGAACACAGACTTTGTTCTCTTACAGTATCAGGACTAAAGTGTGAGAAACACAAACCAGCATTCTCAATGGGCTGTTCTTGCTCAGCTGTGACATTGATTTGAGTTTTTAAAAAGTTGCATAGAAATCATAGGAAAATCTCTAACCCCCAAATTAGAAATTTGTTTCTGGTATTCACATCCCTAAGGAAAACCTTTACCCTTTCCATGATTAGAAATTCCACCCATGAGATCACAGTCAAAGAGAACCAGATTTTGCCTAGGTATCCCTGAACCTGGGGAAAACTGAATTCTGAAAATGACTAGGCACATCTATGGGCCTACACAGTGCAGTCATTAGGAATTCTCTCTTCCTATGGTTAAATTGGAGCAGCGTCCAGCAGCAAATATACAGACTGGATATTCCTGCACCCTCATTAGAGGAAGCTTGTAGGCTTCCCAAAGTCTAAGTTGTATCTCTTAGTTTAGCTGGAAACAATACAAAAACATTAAAGAAATTTTCTTTTGGGGACATGGGAAAGCATTCTTCCCCTTAGGGATTCTTAGAACCCTCAAAAGGACCTAGAATTTCTATTAGGGGCAGCTAATTAAGTCCTGGGTTTGGAATCAGGAGCACCTGAGTACAAATCCTGCCTCAGACAATATTTCTCAGACTCTGAGCAAGTCACTTCTGTTTGCTTCTATCCTCTATTTGAGGATAACAATAGCTCTAGAGATCCAATGAGATAATATCTGTAAAGCATTTAGTACATAATAAGCACAATGTAAACACTGTTGCTGTTGTTATTGTGTACCAGTCCTACTCTAGATCTCTAGAGGTAATTAGTTTATAGTTGAACATTCCATCCACAAGCATTTATTAAGAGCTTGTCTCTTAGATCTATTAAGTCTCAGGCACTGTAATAAACACTGGATTTACAGAGAACAAAGAAGATGCTGTCCCTGCTCTCAAAGAGTTCACATTCTAATGTGGGAGACAACATCCAAATGCACATATGTGTACAAGATCTATGGTGCATAAATGGAAATTCATTGGCTAGCCAAGGAACTAACGGTATAGGTGACCAGGACAAGCCTCTTACAGAAGATGGTATTTGAGAAGAATCCTGAAGGAGGCTGGGAAAGAAAGAAGCTAGAGTTGAGGAAAGAGAACATTCCAAACATGGGAGATAGTCAGTGCAGAGGCAGAGTTGGGAGATGGAGTGCTATCACCAAGAGGATGGCTCTTGATAGGATACCTCCAATTCCTAGAAGCCCATTTTAGAAGACTTTCAAATGAGAATCTGAATATATCTGGATTCATTACACAAAATCCTGTACTCTGCGCTTCATGATAGCTCATGTCCCATGTCTGACATAAGGCGTTTCCTGATGACCACAGTTAACACTTTCCCTCTTAAAATAACTTGATCTTGACTTCATATATGCGTTGAATTTGCTGAGGCACATATATATTATGCCCTTACAGTAGAATATGAGCCCCTTGAGTGTCGTGATTATTAAATTCTCCCTATACCCAGCACAGTGCCTTGTATACATTCAGTCCAGACTCTGGATTATGTCGATGTGGGGATTTCTCACGACGGAACTCTTCCCTGACTTTTAAGTTTTAGTTGTCAGTGGCACTGAAGGGTTAATTGACTTCCTTTCACTTGAAGTATCTTCGTTTCCCACTACATTCTCTTTTTCCCAATCCTCCCCGGAGGATTCCCTTGTATGAATTGCTCCCACTTTCTCATTACCTGCTCATAGAATCAAAATTTGAAAAGTGAAAGCATTCCAAACCCTCCACCTTCTAGTCCAACCCATTACTAAAAGCAATCCACTAGAACACACCCCAGAAATGAGGTTACCCATTCTCTGCTTGAAAGTTAGAAGAGAGGAAGAACCCAGCATCTCTCAAAGGAAGCCATTCAACTTTTAGACATCTAATTGTAAGGAAGCAGCTAGGTAGTACTGTCAGTTCTGGAGATAGTACATCGGATAGAGCACCAGGTCTGGAGTCCTGAAGATATGAGATCAAATCTGGCCTCAAATACCTATTAGCTGTGTAATCCTGGACAAGTCACTTAACCCTGTTTGCCTCAGTTCTTTATCTGTAAAATGAGCTGGAGAAGGAAATAACAAACCATTCCAGTATCTCTGCCAAGAAAATCTCAAATGGGGTCATGAAGACTCAGAAAAGACTGAAATGACTCAAGAAGAAGAATAATTGTCGGAAACATGTTTTTTCCTGATGTCAAAACTAAATTTACCTCTTTGCCACTTCTACCTCCTGCTCTTGGCTCTGCCCTTTGGGGCCAAACAAAGCAAGTAGAATCCCGTCTCCCCATGACAGCCCTATAAATATTTGAAGACAGCTATCCTGTGCCCCACCCCCACCCCCAATCTTCTCTAGGCTAAACTTTGCCAGCTGATCATCCTATGATAGATATCCTTTCAAAATCCTTTACCCTCCAGGTTGCTATTCTCTGGATATATTCCACTTCAAGCCATGATGCTCATGACTAAACACAAGTGGGGCAGAACATAGTGGAATTCTCACCTCCCTCTTCTTAGTAGCTAAGACCTTCTTCATGCAATCCATAAACACATTACATTTTTTGCTTGTCACATGGCACTGAATATTATCTCAGTAGATTCACCCCAATTCTCTAGTCTTAAGCATTCTTAACATGGTATCCATGAATTTTTAAAAATATTTTTGATAACTGCATTTCAATATCATTGCAATCCTATTCATTTTATTTTTCACATTTATAAGCATTATTCTGAGAAGGGGTCAGTGGGTTTCATCAGATGGTCCATGCCAAAAAAGGGTTATGAACTTCCTCTCGATCTTGTCAATATCCTTTTAGGATCCTGTGAGTATCAGGATCTACCCACTCACTTTTCAATCTCTTGTGATTTGACTTCCTAACCTCACCTGTCTCATCACTCCAAATGAAACTGTTCTCTCTGGTCACAACTCATCTTCGTTGCTAAATCAAAGAGCTTTTTATCCATCTCTGTCCTTGTTCATCTTTCACTGTTGACAAAATTGGCCAACCCCTTCTTTCTAAAGACTTTCTCTAATCTGGGTTTTTATGCCATTGCTCAATCACGGTTCTTTTCCTACTTGTCTGATCCTTCTCAGTCTCCTTTTAAATATCATCAATCATGTCTTGTTTCCTATGCCTGGGTGCTCTCCAGGGCTCTGTTCCAGGCCTTTCTCACTTCTCTCTCTACACTTTTATTTCTTCATGATCCTGTTATCTCTCATGGATTCAAATATCACTGTTCTACAAGTGACTCCCAATTCTATATATCTAGCCGAATCTTCACTCAAAATATTCGAAACAAAAAACTATTTTACCCTACCCAGCCCCCAAACCTATTTCTTCCTTCTAATTTCCCTATTTCCATCAAAGGTATCACAATTCTGCCAATTACCTTGCTTCACAACTGAAGAGTCATCCTTAACTCTTTATTTTCCCTCACCTTTCATATCTAGTTAGCTGTTAAATTTTGTCATATTTTCCTCCATAACATTCCCTTCTTAATACAACCATTTTGTTCAGTCCCTTCTTATCTCTGTTTTGGGTTCTTGCAATAGCCTCCTAACTGGTATCCCTGGAACTAGCCTCTACCTTTTCCATTCCATCCTCCATGTAGCTTCCAAAGTGATATTCCTAAATCAAAAGTTTGATCATGTCACTCCACAATTCAAAAAGCCTTCATAGCTCCCCATTGCCCTGTTAGCAATCTGGTAAAGCATATTAACCTCTTGTCAAATAGGTGAATCCCACCCCTCAAATGCAGAGGAGTCCAAGCTGAAATGAAAGCAGATAAGTTTTATTAGGAGGAAAATCAGACACTAATGCTGAGGCCCCAAGTACAAGGTACAAAGGATCCCACAGTCCAGAAGAGCAGGGGTGATTTATGCTTGAAAAGTACAAAGGAGAAGAGGTTCATCAAAGGATTGGGGCAAAGAATGGATAATCTTTTTTGGGAACAAGGAGACGTAGAAGCAGGATGCTTTGCAGGACCAGTTAACTGAAAGACTGATTTGGGCCATTTTGGAGGAGGAACAGCTCAACAAGTTCCTCCTCATGATGAACAAGAGTCATCAGGGAGTGAGCAAGACTTTCGCTCACTACAGGCTCCTGATTGGCTGCTTTTGGCAAACCGGTTTACTCTGTTTCCGGTGAACCTGCCTCATAAGGTAATTCATATAAAATAGACATATTAATCTCAGGGGTACTTCTGTACCCTTCTCAGAATAAAATTGTAATGCCTCTTTATTCCTAATTGAAAGAAATGCTAAATTTCAGAGATAAGTGAAAATAATGATATAATTTTTCCCGCTGTAGTTCAGAGAGTCTCCTGAAATCTATCTACAAATCACTGGGGATCCACAGACTTCAGGTTAGGAATCCCAAAATCAAATATAGGATCCTCAGTGTGGAACTTAAAAGCTCTTCACAATCTGGTTCCACTTTGCCCTTTTGTTCTCACTGCGTGTTATTTCTCACACGTTATATGTTCCAGTCAAAATGGTCTACGTGCTCTTCCCCTCTCTCCTTCTACATTCCTTTAGCCAGGCTGGCCCCTGTGCTGGTATGCTCCCCCTCCTCACTTCTACCTCCCTCTTGGAGCTCTGAGTTCCCTTTAAAGCTCTGCTCTAGTTCTACCTCCTTAAGGCTTCTCCTGACTTTGGATTCTGTAGTGCCCACCTCCAAAATCACTCTTGTTAATTCTGTATGTGTCTTATATGCAGTTCAACATGGACATATTGTATCCTCCTAATAGAATGTGAGCCCTGTGCAAAAAAGGGCTCATATCACTTTTGGTTTTGGATCCACAGTGCCTAGAACTGAGTTGTATTAATAGTCATTTGTTTTATTGATTGATTGATTATCCATGATCACCTAGCTGGTTTGTATTAGAAGTCACTCCTACTTGGCTTCAATAAGGCCTTGAGCATTGTGTTGCCACTTGTCTTGTACATATCTGGCATTTAGTAAATATTTGTCAAATTTATTGAATATGATTATGGCCACAACAGCCATGCCCCTAGCAAACCAGAGAGACAGCTTCATGTATCCTTATTTTATGGCAAATACATAATATTTTTCCTTCTTTAATCTGTTTGTTGATTTAAAAGAAGTAAAAAGAAGTATTTTGCAGGGATGAGCTAGTATTTCTTCTGCCACTGGAGAGGCTGCTGGTACTGAAGATGGTTTTGTTATCAAAGATGAAATGTGTCCTTTATCTGAAAAAAATAGGCTGTCTCATAATGACTCTCTCCCTGCTTCCCAGAACTTTCACCTCTCCTAACCTTTCATTGGTAAATCTTTGTTAGATTTTTATCAGTTTTCTGATTATGTTAGATATAAAAAATAAACATATAGTAAAGTTCTTTCCTTTAACACATCAAATTGTCTAAATGTAAAAATACAAATGGTGATTTAAGTGAAAAGACATTGTCACTGAAAGAATTTAATAAAGTCATTCATATTACCCATCAAATTAAGTTCTATACTTCTCCATTCATTAATGTTAATATATAGATACACATTCTTTTCTTTTTAATCTAAAAAGTTTTTGAGCTTAGGGTAATGTCAAAAGGGAACACATTTTGGAATGCTATTAAACACAAAAGGCAGTCACCATTATGAAGACCTGACAAGGCAATGATGACAACTGCAATCTGAGAATCACAACTCAACTTGCACATGTGGCAACATCTGTCTTTATTGTGGCAAAAGCTGCAGACCCCATATTGAGTTTGCTAGTTATTAAGGAATGCATAAATAGATCATGAAAAAATTATACAGGTCTCTGATGGATTGCTGATAGGAGTAGGGACACTAAGGCAGTATTTGCTAACATATGGCCTGCAGACAAATAAAAGGTCTGCATAGGTTTCCAATGGCTCTTTGTATCTACCATTGACATTTCATTCTTTCTTCCCTGTGTGTCAATCTCCCTGTTCCCTATTATGTTTAATTTTCCCCTTTAACATTTATATATACTTATAGCTAGATATAAATTCTGATGAAATTGATCTGGGAGTTTTAGTGGATTATGAGCTCAGTATAAATCAACAGTATAATATGGTATTCAATAAAGCCAGCAAAATTATAGCCTATATATATTAAGAGGAGCACAATTTCCAGGACTAGGGAAGTGATAGTCTGGCTGTACTCTGTTCATCAACAAACATTTATTAAGTATTTACTGTGTACCAGGCATTGTACTAAGCACTGTAGATGAAAAGTAAGGAGGGGAAATAAGCCCTTCTCTTGAGTTTTCAGCCTAATAGGAGAGACAACATGCAAACAACTATATACAAGATATATACAAGATAAACTAGAGATAATCACAGGTGGGCAATGCTAACATTAGTAGGATTTGGGAAAGGCTTCCTGAAGAAAATGGAATTTGAAGGAAGCTTTGAAATCCAGGAGATGAAGATGAGGAAAAAGAACATTCCAGAAATAGGTGATAGCTATTGAAAATTCCCTGAGTATCATGTGTATGAAACATGGGGAGGGAGGCAAGGATGAGCTGTAAGAAAATTGGTAAAGTTAGAAGGGATTCAGATGATGAAGAGTTCTGACTGCTAACAGATCTTTATATTTGATTCTGGAGGTAATAGGGAATCACTGGAGTTTATTGAATGGTGGGGTGACATAGTTAAACCTATGGATTAGGAAGATCATTTTGACAGCTGTATGAAGGAAAGACTGGAGTGGAGAGAAATTTGAGTCAGGAAGATTAATGAGCAGGTTATTGCAATTGTCTAGGCATGAGGAGACATGTAGGAGGGCTGCCTGCACAAGGGTGGTGGCAATATCAGAGGAAAGAAAGGGGGATATACAAGTGGTACTATAAAGATGTTTTATAATACTTTGAATAGAACCTATCTGGAATATTGACTTCAGTTCTGGAAGCCACATTTTAGCAAAGGCATTGATAAACTTGAAAGCATCCAGGGAAGTGCCTCCAGGATGATAAAAGACATCAGATGAAAAATGATTGTCATATCATCTTATATCTAGCTACTTTGTATTATATATGTATGTGTTTAACAGACACAAAGATACATATATACATACACATGAATCTGGTGTTCACTGTTTCCTTAGATAGAGCATAAGTGCCTTGAGAGCAGGGATTTTTTTTTCTGTAAGTCTTGGTGCCTAGAACAATTCCAGGCAATTTGGGTGCTTAATAAATGCTTTCTCAATTGATCAACTATCCAGGAATGTTAGGCTCAGAGAAGATAAGACCGTAAGAGGATATTATAGCTCTCTTCAAGTATATGAAGGATTG
Source organism: Potorous gilbertii (assembly GCA_028658325.1). Classification (NCBI taxonomy): domain Eukaryota; kingdom Metazoa; phylum Chordata; class Mammalia; order Diprotodontia; family Potoroidae; genus Potorous; species Potorous gilbertii. The sequence continues at coordinate 12,409 of JAQQSK010005568.1, forward strand.
TCACTTAGAAGAAGGATAAGACTTAGTTTGCTTAAGAGGATAGAGCTAGGAACAATGGGAGTTCAGTTGCAAAGAAATAGATTTGGACTTGATATAATTAAAAAATTCACCACAATGAGACCTCTCCCAAGGTGGAAAGGACCCACTTTACCTTCTGGAGGTAGTAGGGTACTTTTTCACTGATGGTCTGAGGATTGTTCTATGACTGGGTCCAATAGACCTTAATGGATTATACATTTGACCGGTGATTGACCTATCTATGTATGTACTTGGAAGGTCCTATGTATCCAATAGTGATTGAATCAGCTAAGGTTAATCAAGGAATGAAAAATTCTAATAACTATAATAAATTAGCAAACTTCATCTCAGCCAAGTTTGCAAGGTTACCAAACTGTCCTCGTTACAATGCCTTTGTAAGGTTGATGATTTAGCTGTTCTCTAATTTATGGACATCCCTCTAATTTCTAATTCATTGCTATCACAAAATGAGCGGTTATAAACACATATGTATGTATATTTATATATGTATATATATGGAAGCCGCCTTCTTCATTGCTGAGGATTATCCAAAGACCTCTCTTTTCCTCTCCTCCACTGAAATTGGGATCTGTCCTACTGGAAAGGCTTAAAAATAGATTGAAATCTAAATAGAAGCATTTCTTCTCATTGGATCATCGTTTTTACGTATGGCTACTGTATTATATATATATATATATGTATATATGTATATATATACATATATATATATATATATGTGTATATATACATAAAATGTCCTTTTCCTTTGATCTTTTTGAGATACAGACTTGCTAGTGCTATTACTAAGTCAAAGGATATGGACAATTTTATAGCCCTTTGGGTATAGTTGCAAATTGTTTTCCAGAATTATTAGATTAGTTCAATTAGTTCACCAACATTGCATTAGTGACTCTAGCTAATATAGTTTTGATGATATGTAAGGAACTCTGGAACAGAATGCTGCATGGGGACTCAGGGAACCTGAGTTTGAATCCGAACTCAGTAACTTCTGTGTAATGTTGGGAAACTCATTAAACCTCTCAAGAACTCTTTTTTTCCTAATATTTAAAACAAAAAAATTGGACTGGGGAATGTTCTCCAGCTTCATATATAGGATCCTATGATCTTAAGAACATATGTTTTAATAGGCCATGAAAAGCCATGTAATCAATCACATTTTTGCAAACCCAGTGAATCTTTGTTATAATTATTAGGCATACGTAAAAATGAAGATCCAATGAGAAGAAATGCTTCTATTTAGATTTCAATCTATTTTTAAGCCTTTCCAGTAGGACAGATCCCAATTTCAGTGGGGGAGAGGAAAAGAGAGGTCTTTGAATAATCCTCAGCAATGAAGAAGGCAGCTTCCATTGTTCCTACTTAGAAATCTTAACTTCCTGAATTTCTGACATCTGGCTTTCTCTACCCTCAGCTCAATAAAACAAAATATGTCAGCCTTCAAACACCAGAACATTCTTTAACTTACCCATCATAAAATCTTTCACAATATTTTATCAAGTATTAACTGGTTGTATGTGGAATTCAATTTAATTCTATGTTACAGCAGCCCACAAAAGGAAATATAACACTTTTAAGGGTAGAGTGGGAAATATATTGTTCATAAATATGATGTGCTTTGCTGGGGACAAATGACTGAAGATCTGGGAGGGTCTTACATAGGTAAAACTATTATGAAGGGACTGAGACAGTGTCTTGGGTTATTTTAGAGTTAGTGTTACAAGGAAATTAATATTGAAGTTGGAGAAATCTTTTAAGTATCAGGATTGTGGAAAGATTTGTTGGGGCAAAGAGCCTATTATGAGAACTACGATTTTTAGATGTTATGGCAAGTGTGAACTTTCATTTAGGTTATCTCTCCTGGAGGAAATCTTCATTAGTCAAAGTTATGGTAAGTCATTCCTGGGGACTTAGAAATCATGTTATAGACTTGAGAATACCTAGCGACAACCTTGAAGAGTCTAACAAAGGAAAATAAAGGTACCTATTTGGAGAAGAAAATATACTAGAATTGGGATGACCATTCTAGGACAAGAAGGACAGAGTAGGTAGTGAATAAAAAGGGACTTTTAATTATAACAGACCTGGATCTTTCCCTTTTTAACTTCTGATTTTTTAGCTTCACCAAGAAGCTAAATAAATGTCAATTAATAAATTACTTAAGTTATACAGAGAAAGATATGTGTATGAAAGTGAAAGCCATTGAGGGAAGTGATAAAATTTGCTCCTTTATCCTTTCTTTTAATTACCTCAGGGGATCAAAATTACATTTGAAAATAAACCATTTATGGCTACCAAGTTAGCATAAAAATATTTATACCACACTGTCATGAATCTATAAATCTCATATATACCTAATATATATAGTGAAACTAATAATGTTCAAGCTTCATGATTCTTTAGA
>JAQQSK010005569.1:0-14847 GCA_028658325.1 Potorous gilbertii
GACAGGAAGTTGAGATACTCAGATTGCTATTTAAGTAACTCATGGTCACTCCTTACATGGCACCTGCTACCTTACCTAGAAAAAGATGTTTGACAAGTTCATTTAAGACTGTTGATGAGGGCAACCCAAAATGGAACTGACTCCAAAGTCATTTCATGGGTTAAACCTGTAATGAGTGTCTTCTACACCTGAAATGGTATTTTCTGAAACCCTTCTCCATTTTGACAGTAAGGTAGTGATCCCAGAGGGTTGTCTGACTGATGAGCAAACATTCTCCAATATGATTTTGTAAAAATGTCTCCTATAACAAGTAGACCAGATATCAGACAGTGCCCTTCCTGATGCCTTACCCTGTGTCAACTTGTGTTTACTTTCATCAAAAGAAAGTCTTAGGTATTGCCCATTGAGGGCCTATTGTTTATCTAAAACCATATGAGATGGGAAGTGTTCTAGAACTGAATTGTATTCATGTATGTCCATTCCTGTTGCCTCTTCTTTTTTCCTTCCTTTCTTTCTTCTACCCTCCCTCCCTTCCTCCTCTTTATTTCTTTCTTTTTCCACTCTTTTTTCTTTCTTTCTATGTCTTTTCTTTCTTTTTTCTCTCTCTTTTATTTCTTTCTCTTTTCTTCCTTTTTTCTTTCCTTCCTTCCTTCTTTCTTTTTCTTTCTTTCCTTCCATCCTTCCTTCCTTCCCTGATTATGCCCTTGTATTCCAAATAACGTACATGTTTGTTCTCAGAGTAAATTAACAAGAATGTTCAGCATCCTGCAATGTGTCTCTTTCTGATCTTTGACTACCAGTTTGATCATCTGCAGTATTTTATTAGTCCCACACACATCCATTCAAAATCCACAGCAGCACAAAGTGTAAACTGATAACCACCTAGACAAAGGCCTTCAAGGAAATGTTCTTTTCTTTTTATTTTGGTGGCAAATGCTCAATTTTAGTAGAATATGAAAAGTGTAATAGGATATAATTACATTTTCTCAGGTCTGATTCCAAGAATACTTTTTAATTGTGTGTTATCTTTTTCTGTCTTTTGGACGATGTTAGGATTTGGGATAGGAGTTCATTTCAAAGAATTAACTCTTTTATTCTTCATACATAGCCTCGTGATAGAGTATGTAGCATGAGTTTGCTCATAATACCATATCAACATCCTTCATACTTGACATGAAGGGTTTTTCCTTGAGCATATAATAAGAAAGGTGATTGCAGAAAAAATCACTATTCTCTGTTATCTTAATACACTATAACTTCAGGCTTTATCAGTGGGAGCTTCATGATGTTTCCAAAGATAGCATCATGTCCATTGAATTAGAGTAATAAAAAAATCTGGAAAATGAAGACAGAGTGGCTAAGCCCTTGTAAAAGCTTGGCTATAATGGGAAGAAATGAGACAGAGTCAGAAAATCTGTTTTTGCCATTTTCTAGCTCTTTAACTTTAGGGAAATGATTTAATCTCTTTGGGAGTCAGTTTCCTCATCCCTAAAAGAAGACTAATAATTGTACAATATCCTACTCCAGAGATTATGATGAATGAAGTATATGTAGTATTGTGCAAAAGGGAATGATGACTCTACTGACAATGCCAAATGTATCGGACAAAGGCTCACTGTTGCTTTCAGAAGCTCTGATATCACTGAATTGTATTTTAAAGTTTTTATTACAAAAAAAAACTTTAAATAAGTTTGACTACATGAACTACTTTATCTAAAAAAGATCACTTTTTTATGAAGGCTAGTCACATGTATAAATGAATATTTCAGAACCCTGAATTTATTCCAGTAACACATGGAAGAGATAGGTATTTTCCTCGGTAGAGGTATAAATACCTGTGATAGAAGCACTCATTCAGGGAGAGTAACTATCAACATTTCCTTTGGACTGGAGAAAGTCCTGATGTCACCATTCTCTAAAACTGGGGTTCAGTAACAGTTTTATCTGAGAATGTTGCCAGTAGATCCAAGCAATTCCTTGTGAATAGCACTTGCTGACACAAGTAATAGACACATAACAAGAAAATAAAAGAGGAGAACAAAAGAAGGTATGAAAGAAAGAATGAAAGGCAAAATTGTAAAGTGAAAGGAGAAATACATGGAGGGCATGTGTGTGCAGTAAGGAGTATGAGGCTGGTTACTACAAGTTTCCACATTTTACAGATACATGAAACTGAGGCGGGAGAAGGAAGTGACTTGCCCATAGTTACACAGCAAGTTTAGATTTTAACTCAGATCTTTCTAACTACAGGTCCGTTCCTTTATCCTATACTTGATCAGATAATTTTTTCTACCATTGTGAGCCCCTACATGGTGAAAATCGCAACCTGATTTCAGTTTAATTCAACGCCTGTGTCCTGAGCAGCTAGGGAGTGCAGGGGATAGAGTGTCAGGCCTAGTGTCAGGAAGACTCCTTTTCCTGAATTCAGTTCTGGCCTCAAACACTGAGTAGCTTTGTGACTTGGAGCAAGTCACTTAACTATGTTTGCCTCCGTTTCTTCATCTGTAAAATGAGTTGGAGAAGGAAATAGCAAATTACCCAGGACCTTTGCCTAGAAAAGCCCAAATGGGGTCGTGAAGAGTCAGAAATGACTGAAATGAGTGAACAGCAATTTATTATTGCTATTTTCATCATTACTGTACCATTATGGTAATTTACAGCCTTTTTTCTATCTATAATATGCTGATGAATTTTCAGAATCTAGCCTAGGGTGTTTGAGAAGGAGAGGATCCTGAATTGTAGAATTGAAGGCGATCTTGGAGATCATTACCAGAGCGTAAAATGGGCTTCATTATCATCAGGTTCCCATATTTTTACAGACAAAAAACTATGAATTATTATGTCATACTGCATTGCCGATATTAGACCCCTTAGTCGTTGGATCGGATAATTTCAGATTTAGACCAGGAAGAGAACCTGGAGGTTAAAGTCCTGCCCTCTCTAGAGATGAAGAAACTGGATCCTAGAGAAGTTAAGCAAGCTTTCTAGTGTTAGAAAGGTTCTAAGTGATCGAGTCATGTCCTTTGATTCCAAAGGCATAATCCAGTGCTCTTCCTACCATACCAAAGAGGCTGTCACCTTCAACCTAGCGATATGCCACTTTAGCCATCTGTTTGTCTATACCCCTTCCCTTTATGTTCAATAATTTTGTAGCAATTTGCTTCTACATCAATTTATGGTGAACAAACTCAGAGAGCAATTCAGGGCATTGGGAAACCATCAGGATAAGTAAGATAAACTAGCCTCCATTTAAATTCAAGAATCAAATGAGATAGTGTATGTAAGACACTTCTGCAAAACTTAACAAGCTATCTGAATGCCCTCTGGTGGTCTTATTCTTGCTTATCTATACTGTCATAATTATCATTCTACTCCAGTGGTTTCCCATTTCCTTCTCCAGCTCACTTTACAGATGTGGAAACCTCCAGGAACAGGGTTAGGTGACTTGCCCAGGGTCACACAGTAAGAAAGGATCTGAAGCCAGATGTAAACTCATGAAGATGAATCTTCCTTATTCCAGACCTGTGCTCTCTCCACTGTGCCACCTGAGACCTGGAAAAGACTTTAGCTTAAAAAGGCCAAGGTCTCCCACTGCATCTTGGACCATATCCAGGCATCCTGATCTATATCTTGCCACTGGATCCATATGACTCTGGAAGAGAAAGTGAGGCTGGTGACTTTGCACCATCCTTCCTCCAGAGGGAGAAATTAAAACTAAATCACTTGCAAGGTATGGCATCACCTTCTGATGTTGTGGTCCTCTTCAAGAATAAAGGACAAACAAGGACAAAAATTCTCATTATAAGTAGAGAGAATTTCTACCATCTTCTGGATCCCTAAGGAAGTATATACCTACAGATGAATGAGTTGGTGCTTCTTTGTTATCCTTTGCCCAAGTTCAGGAACCCTCCCTGAACAGACCTCCTTCAAAGTTTGTGAATACTTTAGTGAAAAAGAGATAAAGGGTGATGATGGTCCTACAGATAAACTGTGGTCATACACATGTACTCTAGGGATGCTTTCTCTTCCTACTTTGGTTTCTGTTGCCTCTGAAACACAAAATTATAGAGTTAGAAGAGACTTCAGAGTCCATTTAGCTCATTCTGCCTATCTAGACTTCTTTTATCGCTTTGATGTCTCCCTTTTTCAAAAGACGATGGTAGGGAGCTGTCTCAGATGGAAAAAGTGGCCTTTGTTTCTCACCAAAGTGAACCCCTCTCTATGCCCCCTTGATGCCATTTTAGCCAGAAGAGTGCCCTACTACAATTGTCACTCTTGTCCCTATTGATAGCCTCTTCTCTGCTTCCCCAAAATGCCGATGTCTCCTTTATCCTAAAGAACAAACAAACCAAATCACTTATATGGTCTAACCATCCCTACTAACCATTTTTCTATATCTTTTTTTTACCTCAGACAAACTCATTGGGGAAAAAAAAATATTTACAGTAGGTACCTTCACTCCCTTTCATCTCACTTCTAAATCCTTTGCAATCTGGCTTTGGACCTTATCATTCAGCTGAAAGTGCCCTTTCCAAAGTTGTCTTCTCGGGATTTTTTCAAAAATTAACTCCAGGCTCCTTCCACAGTAGATTTTTCTTGTCTCTCCCCACCCCATCTCTGCTTATTCCCATCTGAGATTAATTTTCATTGATTCTGTATATTTCTTGTATTACCAAGTACATTGTGAGTTCCTTGAGAGAAGGGGCGTTTTTTTGTCTCTGTTTATTTTCTGTCGTGGTTCAATCATGTCCAACTCTCCATGACCCAGTCTGGGGTTTTCTTGGCAAAGATAATGTAGTTATTTGCATTTCCTTTTCCAGCTCATTTTATAGATGAGTAGACTGAAGCAAATACGATTAAGTGACTTACACAGGGTAACACGGCTAGTAAGTGTCTGAGGCCAGTTCTGAACTCATGGTGAGTGTTCCTGACTCTAGGCTTGGTACTCTATGTGCTGTGCCACCTATCTGCCCCCTTTCATAAGACTTCATAAAAACAACTTCATTGAGTTGAAAAAAAAAACATTTTACAAACTTTTAAATGTCCTATCAACATGAAATTATTATTAAGTATTGTGTAAAATGTAGTATTGGAGAGGAAAAACCTGCTTTAGAAGTTGAGGGTTTTAATATAAAGAATTCATAATTATTCAAATGAATTCAGTTCAATTCAGCAATAACATTATATAGTTTCCTACATCTAGACATTGTGCCATGTCTTGGGAATACACAGTAATGCAAGTGAAAATCAGTCTTTCCCCTTAAGAAGTTTGCTAAAGGGTACAAACAAATAAATAAATAGATAAATAAGTGTCTGACAATAAATATAAGGAGAAAGCACTAAGAACTGAGAGGATGTGCTAGGTTCTATGCTAAATTCTGGGAAAGCAATAGAAACACAGAGTTCTTGCCTTCAAGGAGATTATATTTTAGTGGGGGATGAACAAACATGAAAAGCAGGGTGAAAGGAAGTAGCCAAGGAAGCACAGGGACACAGCACAGGGATACAGCAGAGAAATTTATGTGGAGGTGAGTCAGGATTACAGCCTAGAAAGGGATGAAGGCATCTCTGACCAGGCTCTCCCTCTTAAGATGGAAGTTATGGGAGGAAATAAATAACCAATCAGAAGGAGAGGTCTCAGAGACAGAGAGTATTTCCAATGTGAATACTCCAATGGTGGAGTGAGCTGTAGTGAAAAAAGTTTTTCTCACATGGTAAAGTGCTGTGGAGATGATTTGGCAGTGAGGTCTGGAGAGGGATGAAGAAATCTTTGGCTTTAGTCATCTCATTAAATTTGATGTCCTGAAAGGGACTAGCCCAGTGTCAACATTAAGGAAGCTGGAGACTAGAAGTCTAGGTGAAAAGGGAGCACTGGGAGACCTCCTCTATACGAAGGTACCAAGATGAGAAAGGGAATGTTAAGTTCAACCAGCTTTGTTGCAGAGTACAGTGCACAGAAGGGAGAAATATGAAGCAGTGCCCCCAAAAGTAGACAGGAACCGTATTATGAAGGGCAGCAGGTAGGTGTCTAGGTGGATAGAACACTGGGCCTGGAGTCAAGAAGATCTGACTTCAAATCCAGTCTCAGATACTCACTAACAGAGTGACCCCGGGCAAGTCACTTATCTTTGTTTTTCTCAGTTTCCTCATCTATAAAATGAGCTGAGAAGGAAATGGTAAACCCCTCCAATATCTTTGCTAAGACAGGTCAGCATGTCCTACAACTTATAGCTTTAGAGATTTGCCTAGAGAACAGAGAAGCTCAGGAATTTGTCCAAGATCACATAGCCAATCTTGGTAAGACTAATCCTGAAGTCTTCCTGGTCCCAAGGGCAGCCAGCCCTCTATTCACTACATAATATTAATATTATTGATCTCTTGATCAAATTAAGAAAATTTAATTGAAAGAATTTTAAAAGGAAAATATGTAATTTTAACATTCTTATATTTATATGGTTTTCTACAGAAGTTATTTGTAGACAGAAGTATTTATTGATTAAATATTGAATATACTTATCAAATAGCATTATACTAGATACTCTGGTTCAAGTACAATGAGTTAGTATTCAGTACTTCTGAGGACACTGTGGGAATCAAGAGACTTCTCTTACTCTCCTTTAAGTAAGGCATGTGTTGTTTTTTTCATATATGATTTTGCATTCTGGAGATTGAGAGAATATATATTTGATATCAGAATTAATGAGAAAATAGGCTCTACACTTATTTTGGATTTCATATAAATGCTTTAAATATTTCCTTTCTTTTCGATTTGATAGTTACTAGATTTTGTAAGACAAATTTTAGCAAAAAAGCAAAATTTCTATCAATCCTGGTTGAGGAGAAAGTTAAGAGAAGGGAGGGGAAAAAACATTTTATGTGTACATTAAATATATATATATATATATATATATATATGTATATATGTGGGAATGTATGTAGGTTTACCTTGTTTTGTGCCTCCCTCACTGAGCAGAAGCCTCCTAGTTACACATTTGATAAAGTATAGCATCAATCGGATTTGCATATTTGATGCATGGCTTTGCACATCCTGCATTGCCTGTAGCAGTAGCACAAGTTCCTTTGCTAGGAACCTTTAGTAGTTTAATCAGTGGTGTACTCTCGTTCTCATCAAGTAAGCAGTCTGTTAGACTCTTCACGCTGTGACTTAGATCATCATGGAAGTCAACAAAGATTCATGGCCATTGGTCTCCTTCACTTTAAGGGGTAATGATGTTTTTATTATTCAGTATAGATCAAGGACTACTAACATTTTCTTACTTTACAGAGGAAAAAAAAGTCCCCCTACCACTCTGCTTGAGTCTTCAAGTTAGGGAGTTTCACTAAGTACTTTAGAACACACCTCTCTATGGACCTTTGTCTATTTAAACCTCTATGTCCAGTGGAGTCCATGAGCACTTTGACTAAAATGGGAATTCTCCATCTGATGTGTTTTAATCTGTACTTTTTAAAATGACTGTGCAAAGCCCTATTAATTTTTATGTTTTCATTTAGAATTCGATTCAGTTTCAGACTTATCCTGCATTTGCAATGACAAAGTGGAGAATACAAAGGAAAAATTAAAATTAAAAATTAAAAATAATATAAATAAAATAAATTAAAAATAATTTTTAGTTTAATTTTTTTTAAACTGGAGTTTTGCCTTTATGGAGCTGATAATCTTAAGACAAATATGCAAGCAACTATAAAATATAGTATAATGTGAAAGTTCAATGAGAGATATCATAAAACAACTATGTCAGTTCAGAAGTAGAAAAGATCTCTTCTACATAGGGGAATCAGGAAAGACTTCATAAATGAAGTAGTTTTTAGCTGGACTTTTAAAGATAAATAGTAATTGTGTAGAGTCAGAGAATTATCCAACTTTAAATGGATTTTAGAAGGTATCTAATCTAAGCCACTCTCATTTTATATAGGGATATTGAGATCCAGAGTGGTTGAGGGACTTGCCAAAAGTCACAAAGCTAGTTAGTTAATGGCAGAATTGGACTTAGAACCCAGGAATCTTCATTTCTTATCCAATTTGTTTTCTATAGCCGAATTAGTGTGGCATGGAGTTCAGAACTAAGGGTTAGAAACTGGTTTCACATCGTGCCTCTTACTATTACTAGGTATGTGGTCCTAGGAAAGAAACTTAAACTTACTATGCCTTAGGAAAATCCCTAGTTCTCATGTCCTAGGTCAATGGCAGGCTCCTGTTAGTGAAGAGAGGTATCCATGACAAAGTTTGCGGCAGAGCATCGTATTTGATGTAGCTTCCAATAAGAGATTAGGAAAAGGTCTCATGAAGGTTGTTTCTATCATGATTACAAGATTGACTATTTTGTCTGAAATGAGAGGTCAACTAATTCCAGGCAAATAACATAGCCAGATGTTTTTCACTGAATTAACCATTTGTTTGGCCGTAATACAGCTATCACCTCAAAGCATATTGAAGAATGCTAAGGATGTTTGGGGAAAGGGGTTTATAAATATCAAAAACTCTGACTAAACATAACTTAGATCTTGAAATCAATATAGTATTTCTTTATTTTTCTCAAATGCATGTATAATTTCAGTGTAGTAGAAAACATATCACTGAATGCTTTTTAAAATACTTTATATATTGTTCAGTTGAATGTTTTCTTATGTAATTATTTCCAAAATAAAGTATTTCCTCATATACACATATATACATACACACATTTTATATATGTATATATATATATATATGTATGTGTGTGTGTGTGTGTATGGCAAAAATGCTATGAATGAGGCAAGCTAATTATGATTACTCCAACCCAATCTCAAGTAACATAAAACATGAACACTATATACTGATGCATTCATTAGTTCATTCAGTCAAGGTCTATAAACACTACATATCAGGAATACAAAGAACGTAAAAATATAACCAAAGTCTAATGGGAGAGGCAACATGCAAACAACTATGCACAGACAAGCTTTGTATAGAATAAGTTAAAGATGTTTAACAGAGGGAAGGCAGTAAAGTCAAAGAAGCTTCAGAAATGCTTCCTACAAAAGGTGGGGTTTTAGTTGAGACTTGAGGGAAACCAGGGAAGACCTTGGAGGTAGAGAAAAGGAAGGAGAGAGATTCAAACATTCGGACAACTATATTGAGAGTTATTTCCCAGATCTTCTTGGGGTTTGGAGTAAGCAAAAAAAAAAAAAAAGATTTTTATTGTGTGCGTGTATGTATGTGTGTGTGTGTTTGTGTAAAACTTAACAGTTTGCCTTGCACATAGTAGGTTCTCAAAAATGCTTATTGAATTGCATTAAGCTGAATATACAATATTTTTTTTAAAGTTAGGTCTGAATATATAAAAGGTAATAGAGTAACAGTTGCTGTCCTGAGAGATCCTCAATAGATTACCCAAATTTCACATGTACCTGGGGAGGACAGATCAGAAGAATTAACTGAGAACCCATGCTTGCTTTAAAACCCCAAAGTAGAAGAGGAAACTGGGTGGGGGAGGAGAGAGTCTTGTGTAGTTTTCTTTCATTTAAATTAGCACAAAAAGAAGGAATGAAATTTTATTTCACGTATGAAGGCAGTCATTTCTTGGGTTGCTCACTCAATGTTTTAGCAGAACAGCTGTTCTGTACAATGTGGCTTCCTGCAAGCAACATTTCTACTGCTCAGAGAATGGCAGTCTGCCAATGAGGGAGCCCAGACCAACCCCTAAACAACAAGAAAAAAAACCCCAATCTTTTGTCAACGACTCTAATAATTTGTACAATTCAGGAAAGGGGGGAGTTGCATGGTCTTTGCAGATGTGCATTTATGATGCTATTTTTAAGCAGAACAGCATGAAAGAATAAATTCATACGAATCATACATTGATCATTCATTTTAAGCATTTGGCTTCTGCTCCTGCTAAAATTTCATTCCTTGTAAAGAAAACACAGCCAGCCTTAAACGAGGTAAGGTAGGGTGTGACAAGATGAAATTCACCATTTTCAGCCCTGCCATGCCCCCTGAAAAATAACTTTGGGGGTACTCTCCTCCCCAACCCCAAGTAGATAAGTGCCAGTTTGCTGATCTCCTAATAAAGGAACCTTCAGCATTCTGAGGAAATAAACTCTTAATGAATCTGGGTTTTAGTTGCTTTTTTGTAGCTGTCCATTCTCAGAAAATGAGTTTAAGTGCTGAAAGAAATACCAGAAGCATGCTAATTCTCTATCATTCACAAACATGGGAGGCAAACAGTTTTGCTGAAATGAAATCAATTCAGAGAGTCATGGTTCTAATATGGGATCTGTGCTTGGGCTTATAACCAAAAGCTACCACAGTAATTGAGGATCTCCTCTAATAGAAATAAGAAAATAAAACCGAACTCTACATAGGTAACAGACCCTTGTGGAAAAAAGGCTGTCAAATGACAACTGTTGTCTTCAGCCTCCACAAATGTCTAATAGAATACAGCTCCCTTATTTCCTCATTCTGGTTCTGACACTGACCTTGGACAAGTTACTTACCTTCTCCAGGCCTCAGTTTCCTAATCTGTACAATGAGAGAGTTGGGCCATATATCTTTTAAGGTCTTTCTTAGATCTTAATCTATGATCCTATGATGTCACTTAATTTGCCTTCACTTTAATTTCCTTGTCCATACAATGAAAGGTTTGGACTAGATGGTCTCACAGTTGCCCTCCATTTCCAAATCTATGATCCAGTAATAAGCATATAGTCATCATTTCACAAAATTTTTAACTTTCTGACTGACCCCTTAAACTATTGAACACATTTCCTTATTCCCATTCTCACTGTTACCTTAAGTTCTTTCCAAGGATATCTTTACAACAGCAATTCTTTGTTCAGGCTTAACTGAACACCAAAGATATGCTTGCTGTAAAAACTTGTCAGAGAAGAAGAGACATCCAGTAGATTCGGCATCTGTGGCCAAGGCAGAACGTTGAGTAGAAATGGTTGAGGTTAAGATTAGAATTACAGTGAAGTTAGAGGTAATTTTAAAATATCAGCACATAACAGAGAGGATCACTACAGATCGATGCCCATTGGCAAGGGTTGCCATGATAATACTGATGAAGAGGAGGAGGAGAAAGAGGAAGAGGAGAACACACATTTATCTAGTACTTCAGTGTTTGCAAAACACTTCACAAATAATATTAACTTATTTTATTCTCTCCACAACCCTGGGAAGTAAGTTACCTGTTATTTTATTTGATAGATAAAGGAACTGAGACAGAAGGTGACTTGCCCAGGAATCATAGGGCTAGTATTTGAGTCCATAATAACTTATTCTTTGGCTTTTAAATTGAATACTATCATATCTCAACAGGTGTTTAAAATCTATCCAGTTGAATGAAGTTATAGGTATCATTAAGCTAGAAGCATTTTTGCCAAATTCAAAAGAGTATTTAGTCATGTTTATGTTGACACCTCAAAAGCTCTAAAGTCTGTTCTGATACTTTGGACTTGTAAAGTACTAAAACAGATTAAGTCTCTCTGTATTGCTGCTACAGATGTGCCATTTAAACATTTTAATTATCCCAAACTATTTTAAAATATTTCCTCATACTCTAAAAGGTGAATGGTAATGAGTATTCAGGGTAGGCTGACAAGAGTTGGAAAAAGTTTGTAGAGGAAAAGTAATTTTCAATTAAAATTAGAAATATTCATATTTCTTTCTCATGTCAAAGGAATAAACTCATTCTGTACATAGAAGGAAATATCTTATTTCATGCAATAGATGTGAATTGGAAAATTGCTTTTTTTTGAAATGCATTATAAGTATATGAGGAAATATGGTAAATTAAAGGAATCCTTTAGCAATTTTTAAAAATCTAATTCCTTTTCTAAATAATGGAACCCAGCTTTTTACTCTAAGTCCAGTACTCCATATGCTACTATATGAAAACTGAGCCCTACCTTTAAAATTGCATCAGCTCCAGCATGCATTTCTTCTATATGTATTACATCGAGTCCGTGGTTCTTGCTGCTTTATCTTCTTCTTTGACATTTCCATTTGTCCTCTAAACTGGTTTTGCCCTTGGCTGTCCTATTTCTCTGTCTGACAAGGAGATCAAGTGTTTGCTGAATAAAATGATTTCTGGTCTCTTCTGGGCTCCTCATTGTGATGATCATTTTAACTTCTCTAAGAAGTGGCCATAATCAGAGGCAGCGTCTTAATGTCTTTCCTTTTATTAGTCTTTGCTTTTATCCATTTCCCATTTTTTTCAGTCAGTATCTTTTTTAAGGAAGTAGGGTTGAATCTATTATAATCACATGCTTTGTCTTTTTATTCTCGTCCTTCCTTCCCTTCCTGTTTAATGTTAATTTTGACCTTTGCTCTAAGGAGTCAATGATTTGACTGTATATAGACTGCTAGTTGATTAGAAAGGGCCCCCCATGTCAGTAACTAGTCATTTCTCTTTGAAGTGTCTATATGGAGGATAGTTCATTGAAGACAACTCGCTACCTTCTGAGGCATCCCATCCCCTTATTGGTATGATGAAATGAGAGGGAAAACAAACATTTGTATTGTACCTACCATGTGCCCACTATTGTGTACTTTTACAGATAAGATGGCGTTTGAGTCTCATAATAACACTAGGGGTTAGATGTTATTAGTATTTTCATCTGACAATCAAGGAAGCTGAAACAAATAGGGGTTAAATGACTTGCTCAGGGTCACATAGCTAGTAAAGTGTCTAAGGTCAGGTTTTCCTGACTCCAAATCCAACACTCTATCTGCACTGTCTCATGAGTTTCATCCATACCAGGGTTGGGAAATCAGGGGCCTTGAGGCCATGTTTGGCCCTCTAGGTCCTCAAGTGCAGCCCTTTGACTGAATCCAAACTTCTCAACAAGTCCTCTTAATAAAAGGATTTGTTCTGTAAAATTTGGACTCAGTCAAAAGGCCTCACCCAAGGACCTAGAAAGGTCACATGTGGCCTTGAGGCTGCAGGTTCCTCACCCCTGAGCTAGACTAACAAAGAGGAACTAGACTTGAAGTAAGAGAACCGTGGGTTCAAATACCCAGCTCTGTGACCTTGAGCACATTATTTCACCTCTGAAGATTTCAGTTTTCCCACCTATAAAATGAAACGTTTAGACTTGATGATCCCAAAATTCTATGTTCCTATTACTTCATTTATATTGATGAAATTTTATGTAGAAATGATGTTTCCGTTGCCCAGAAGATCTGCATATGCAAAATATGCATCAGCATGAAAAATGAAGTCAGATCTAGCTGACTATTCTCACATCTTCAATGAATAGATACATAGATGTGACCAGAAGGGTCGGTGGTTTCCATTGGACCCCGAATCCATTTGGTAATACGAGAGGCATACATTTAGAAATAAACGTAAGATGAAAGAGGATCTCTTTGAGCCTTTGCCTCAGTTTAATTCTGCTACTTGGTCATGTATATTTGAGTATCAACATTTTTAATCATTTATTTCAATCATTTAATCATTCATATCACCTTCAGAGAGTAAAATGAGATGATGTTATATACTATAATTGCCTTCCTCACACAATTGCTAAATTTAATTATAATAACCTTTATGTGGAATCTTAAAGTTTACTGTTTTACAAATATTATCTCATTTTGTCCTCAGAACATCCCTCAGAGGTAGATGGTCCTTTTTTTTGCATTGATTAATTGTTTATTGGACTAGTTTTATTTTTTACTTTTAACATTTATTTTATTTTTAATTTATACAATAAAACAAACATTGCCATAACAGTATAATAAAAAAAGTGATGGAATCTATTTTATAGTTGAGAAAACCAAGGCTGGAAGAACTTAAGTTACTTTCCTAGGGTTACACAGCTAGTAAGTGTCTGTGGTAGGATTTGACCTCAGGGTTTTTGACTGTATTTATCTTATGATTCTTTTGGTTCCAGACAAGACATACATACATATCAATGAGTCGCTAAGCATTTATTAAGCACCTATTGCTAGTGGTACAAAGGCAGAAGGCAGTCCCTGCTCTGGATGTGCTCTAATGGGAGAGACGACATGCAAACAGATATGTACAGACAATCTCTATACAAGATAAATAGGAGATAATTAATAGAGCAAAGGCTCTAGAATTAAGGTGGAATGAGAAGGTTTCTTGTAGATGGTGAAATTTTTGCTGGGCTCTGAAGGAAGCCTGGAAGCAGAGATTAGAAACTATTTCATATGGTAGGTCATTTTTTTAGTATTTGATGACAACTTGCATCCAACACATTATGAATTTCCTGAGACAGATGGTCATAAGCTTTCTACTAATCTATTACAGATTTTGATCGAATATCTATAGTGAATATCTACTTTATCCATTTCATATTGTAGGTGTTTTGAGCTAGTTAGCTTATAACTAACTCTGAATGTCTAATGATAAAGTAAACCATCTACTCAATCTACTATATGAGCTGGTTTGTGTAACAAAAAAAAAAAAAAATCCGGTCCATGTTCACAAACTACAACACAACCTTAGCTAGCTTTCTTACAGTATGCATAACTCTGCTCATGAGTAAGACTGAGAAAGATTTGTTTGTCTAAGAATCATCCATCACCACTGTAGTATTGCCATTGAAGTCAGGAGACGACTTCTGGTTCTCCCATTTACTTCTAGTGTGATCTTTAAAAGGCAACATCATCTTTCTGGCCTCAGTTTCTTCATCTATAAAATAAGGGGGTTGAATAGAGGACCTTGGAGGTGCCTTCCATTTCTAAATCTATGATCCTATGTTTTACGCTACAATTGCTGTAAATATTACCATGCCGAGAAAGACTCATGATTTTTTACTATTGTGAATTTTTTTAAAAAGTTATTTCTTAGTCATAATTTGAAAAAGAAATCAGAAGTT
>JAQQSK010005570.1:0-14847 GCA_028658325.1 Potorous gilbertii
CCTGTTGCAGGGACATGGCAAAGATGGTTAAATAGAAGATTTTGACTACTTTTATGATCAGTCACCTTCCTATTAATCAATATTCCTCCTATTTTCATGCTTTCCTCTAGTAGGTGACAGGCATGTGTTTCTTTTTCAATTTTCTGTATCTCTATTCTCTGTCATTAGTTGTAAGACAGTGTGGTGTAGTAAGTCAAGATCTGCCCTTGGCATATGCTAACTAAGTGAGCCTGGGCAAATCTCTTAACTTCTCAATTCTTCAGGCAATACTCTAAGACAATGACATCCAGCGTAGACACAAACATTGATAGCACGAGTTCACACTTTAGTTCTCTGTACCCATGAAATTGCTGATCTTGTCTCTCGTTTCCAACACATACACATACATATAGCTATGGACCTATAAAATCACCAGGGAGCATTTGACTATTAGCAGAAGTTGGAGTTATAATGAGTTAGCTTATTCAATGACGACATGTAGCCAATGTCATGAATTCAGTCCATATAGGGCAAAAATAAGATTTTTGTGTGGCCATGGAATGATTCATTATCATAAATAATCTCACAAAAGGTATGCCATTGGTCATGAGTAGAGGCAAGAGTATGACTCTTTCACCCTAAATTAATCGTTCAGTATCAACTTTTTAAAAAACCTCCAGTGTTCCAAGGAATGTACATGACCTTATGCTATTAATATTTTTTTAATAAATGACCTGTTTAAAGCCATAGATGGTCACCTTATCACCTTTTCAAGAGACACAAACCTGGGAGCAATAGTTAACACAATGAATAATGAAGTCAGGATGCAGAGTGGGCAGGACAAAATATTTGCCTGAGCCTAATAATTTTAAGTTGAATGGAGATAAATAACAAATCTGATATCTGGTTTCAAGCATGGATTTCACAAGTACAAAGTAGGGGAGTGAGCTTAGAAAGATTTTCACTCAAAAAAGAAAAAATAAGGAGGATTGAACTGAAATTTCAACGTACCATTAGGGAGATATGTCAGCCAAGGAAACTAAGCCATTCTTAATCTGAATTAAGAGAACCATAGTTTGCCAGGAGCACAAAAGGTGCTAGACCTCTCTCCTGGTCAGATCACATCCAGAGCACTCTGTTCATTTCTGAGTGTTACAGTTTAAGATGGATATTGTTAAATTGAAGAATTTGCAAAGGAAGTGAGTGAAGATAGTGAAGCTTCTTAAGTTCATGAAGTGTGAAGATTAGTTGAAGGAAATAGGAATGTTTATCCTATAGCAGAGAAGACTTGGTGAGGACATTAAATCTGTCTTCAAATATTAGAGGGTCAGTCTCCTGGAAAGAAAACTAAACTTCCTCTGCTTGGCCCCCAGGAATAGAACTTGGAATAACAGTTGAAAGTTGCAGAAAGGGGAAAATAATGGGAAAAAAACTGGGTTGCACAAAAGGGACTATAGTGCTTTAAGATATATAGGTTCCTTTTTCATTGAATGTCTTCAGGAAATGGTTGAATAACCACTTGTTAGGGATATTGTCAATGAATTCTTTCTCATGTTTGGATCAGACTAGATGGTTTCTGAGGTCCCTTCTCTTGGTGTTTCTCTGTTTCGTTAATACTTCATATCTTATAGGGAAACAACACATAGTGATACTGAGTCTGTGTGTGTGTGTGTATAATATGTATAAGAAAAATTACATGAAGTCTTACCATAAATGTTTATATAAGTAAAATTCTTGAAAGCATGAAGGAAAAGATGCCTATTTTCAATTTCTACACAAAAGCATGATTTTATTTTTAATAGCAGGATCCAATGTAATATAGACCTCTCTCAAAATCTTTCCTTGTACTGTGAAGTTTTCTTGATTGTGGTATTGTTGCATTCACAATACTAAAATGTTCTGCTTTTGTGTTTGGGAAATTATCAGATGCAATGGAGACATTTAATGAGTTCTCACTGTTTTTGTTTTTTATAGATTGATAAAATAATGAGCTCTATAGATGCTGGAATCAACAATGAGCTTGAAGAGATGAACGATGATATTACAAGTAAGGAAACCTTTCTCTTTAAGTATTATTGAAATAAAAATACGATAAAAACATCACCTAAAATTAGTGCTGACCTTTAGCTAATTAGGCTTAAATTGAAGGGGGAAAATAGCATACTTGTGTTCTATTGTAACTGTACTAAAAATTCCTTTCACTTTTACATAAACTATACCCCAATATGTTTCAGGAAATTCAACAGTTTCTAAACTTCTACCGTGCTTAGTGACAAGTAATAATTCATAAGAATAATTCTTTGAAAATTTTAGCATAGTTTAATTGATTTCCTGCAAAGAGTCTTAAGTACCTGATCATACAAGGCACTGAGTTTAGTCTTTGGTTCTAAATACTAAATGCAATAGTCAGCTTCATATTTGATATAGAATATGTAATCTGATTCAATTCAACAAACATTTAATAAGTTCTTCCTATGGGCACAAAGTGCTAGATGTTGGATTTACAAAGATACAAACAAAACAATGATACATCAGTCAATATCCAATCTGCTTTGACAAAAATTGATGTAAGAATTGATATAATGAAAAATTTCCTGAAAGAGCTGTCCAGTAGTACAGATTAAAAATCCCGAAGACATCAGGACAATGGAGATGTTTGGGGTTACTCTTTATTTTTTATTCCAAATGACAATAACTAGAATCACGTTAGTAAATGGATAATGTAATCCGAATATTATATGCAATGGCATTACATTGTACAGATGAATGGCATAGTCACTCACCAACATGAAAATGAAATAAATAATTTCTATGAAAGCATAATGGGACATCTAGGTGGATAGAGTGCCAGACCTAGAATCAGGAAGACCTGAATTAAAATCTGGCTTCAGATACTTACTATGTGACTCTGGAAAAGTCATTTAATCCTGTTTTACTTAGTTTCCTCACTTGTAGAATGAGCTGGAAAAGGAAATGGTGAACCACTTGAGTATCTTTGCCAAGATAATCCCAAATATGGTCACAGAGAGTCAGGCATGACTTAAACAACTGAACATTAACAACCCAAAATCATAATACTTTATCAGAATGACTAGCCATTATTCCAAAGACCTGCCTAAGAAAGTATTGGGCTCTTCCTCATTGGAGGTCCTCAAGTAAAGAGTAAACTTGAAGGCTATGTAATAAAAGGTATTCTTTTCCACTTGTAAATTGGAGTAGATCATCATTGAATCCTTTACACCTCCAAAACTTTGAGTTTTTTTCAATTATTTCTTCCCTCAAGTAGTTTACTTATAATCACAGCATTAAAAAACTGGATGAAGTATCTAGTCCAACCCCCTCATTGTACCAGTGATAAAACTATGATTAGGAAGGTCAGTAATTATTAGTACATTTTGGAAAAAAAAGTCATAAAAATATCCTTGTTTACTCTTGTAAATAAACACACAGAATACCAACTCATGTAATTTTTACTTTAAGCTCACTTATGAAAGTGCTTTGGAAATTGAAAGAGTGTGGGTAATTATGTTCTTTTGTTCCAGCATAAGTCTGGGTCTTTAGTTTCAGTTATTGCTCATGCTGTGGTAATTATATTGTTAGTGTTTTGTTGCTCTTAATTTCTTATTAATTCTTATCACCAATTAGTGTCACAGAGATATCCTTACTGATGATAGAGACCTTTACAGATAGAGCAAAGTTGACCCAGTCTGAGATCCCTTTAATTGAGTCTGAGCATTTCAGATTGGGATTTCAGCCTCCCCTTCATTGGGCATTCATGCTAGGTGATTTCTGGTCATCTTGACTTTGATGACTTAAGGAGAAAGAGAAGCTGATGGTTCTGTTAAGCTCAGTCTCATTTAAATGCAATACATGTGCAAGCCATCCGTCATGACGTCATTGGTCATCTTCCAAAACAGGACAAATAAGATCATAGCACATACATAGAGCTCTCTGCTGTGCTCTGTTAAGACTGGAGCTGGAAAAGCTTCAGCTTCCTTCTTAAAAGTGTTTCCAAGGGAGGGGTATGTGTTATGGTAAGCAGATGATGTCTTTCTCCTGTTAACTCATGTTAAGAAGAGTAATGGTGTTCACAAGAAGAATTGGCATAGTTGAAATTGAGCTAGAGTCAGAGAACCTGCCTTCCAGCCACACTTCTACCATTCATTATAGGTGAAACTTGAAGAAAGGCATGAAACTTTTCTGATCCTGTATTTTTTCATCAGTAAAATGTAAGTCATTGCATAGATGGCCTCTAAAGTTGGTATTGTATCTGTTCTTCTATTAATGTCGTTACAATCATTCTCATCATCATTTAATTTCACCTTTGATTTCTTTGGAGGGGCAGTATTACACGGTAAAAAACTACTGGATCAGGAGTCAATTATCATCTTTTTCACCATGGCTAAGTCACTAAGCTATCCTAACGCCAGTTTCTATCTCTATAAAATGAGCAAATTTTCACTCAATGGCTTCTAAATTCACTCTCAACTCAAAACCTAAGATTCCATTGAGGAAACCTCTGACATTCATGGAGAATGGCAATGCTTATTTTTAAGTTTTTAAAAATTTTATTTATTTTCAGTGGTCTACAATCGCTACTATATGTTTTAGATTTTTTCCCTCCCCCTCCCTCTCCCTCCTTCCCTCCTCCCTCCCTGAGATAGCAAACAATTTTATATGGGTTCTACACATACATTCTTATTAAATACATTTTCACTATAGTCATCTTGAATAGAAGAATTAAAATGAATGGGAGAAATCATATCACAAACCAAAACATAATACAAAAGAAAATGATCTGCTACATTCTGTGACTGTATTCCATTATTCTTTCTCTGGATGTGGAAGATATTTTGCTTTAAAAGGCCATTGGGAATTTTTTAAGCCCTTGCATTGCAATGAATTTCTAAGTCTACCAGAAAAAAATCTTCACACACTGTGGTTGTTGCTGGTTCTGCTCTTTTTGCTCAGCATCAGATCATAGAAGTCTTTCCAGGCCTCTCTGAAGTCTTCCTGTTCATCATTTTTTTAGGTAGTTCTTTTTTTTATTTAAAGTTTTCAACATTCATTTCCACAATATTTTGAGTTCCAAATTTTCTCTCATCTCTCTCCTCTCCCCACCCCAAATTGCCCCTTCCAACAATCTGCCCTCCCTTCTAACACCCCTCCCTTCCCTTATCCCCATCTTCTCTCTTTTCTTGTAGGGCAAGATAGATTTTTATACCCCATTACCTGTATTTCTTATTTCCCAGTTGTATGCATAAACAATTCTGAACATTTGTGCCTAAAACTTTGAGCTCCAACTTCTCTTCCTTTCTCCCTCCCCACTGATCCCCACTGAGAAGGCAAGTAATTCAAAATAAGCTATGTATGTGTAGTTTTTCAAATGATTCCATAATAGTCATGTTGTGTAAGACTAACTATATTTCCCTCCATCCTATCCTGCCCCCCATTTCTTCTATTCTCTCTTTTGACATTGTCCCTCCCCATGAGTGTTTACTTCCTCCCATTTACTCCTCCCATATGCCCTCCCTTCCATCATCCCCCACACCCTGCTTATCCCCTTCTCCCCTACTTTCCTGTAGTGTAAGATAGGTTTTTATACCAAATTGAATATGCATATTCCTTCCTTGAGCCAAATGTGATGAGAGTAAGCTTCACTTTTTCCCTCTCACCCTCCATTGAAAAAGCTTTTTCTTGCCTCTTTTATGAGACGCAATTTACCCCATTCCATTTCTCTCTCCTCTCTCACCTTTTAATTTTATTTTTTTTAGATGATTCCTTCCTATTCAACTCACCTTGTACTCTCTGTTTCTCTCTCTCTTTACATATGTGTGTGTGTGTGTATGTGTATAAATGCTCCAACTACCCAGATACTGTGAAAAGTTTCAAGAGTTACAAATACTATCTTTTCATGTAGGAATGTAAATAGTTCAACTTTAGTAAATCCCTTGTGACTTCTCTTTCCTATTTACCTTTCCATGCTTCTCTTGATTCTTGTGTTTGAAAGTCAGATTTTCTTTTCAGTTCTGGTCTTTTCATCAAGAATGCTTGAAAGTCCTATATTTCATTGGATAACCATTTTTCCCCTGAAGTATTATACTTAATTTTGCTGGGTAGGTGATTGTTGGTTTTAATTCCAGTTCCTTTGACTTCTGGAATATCATATTCCACACCCTTCAGTCCCTTAATGAGGAAGATGCTAGATCTTGTGTTATCTTGATTGTATTTCCACAATACTTGAATTGTTTCTTTCTAGCTGCTTGTGATACTTTCTCCTTGACCTGGGAACTCTAGAATTTGATTACCATATTCCTAGGAGTTGAATAAAGGGAACTTTCCATAAAATAATAAGCAGTATCTATCTAAAGCCCTCAGCAAGCATTATATGTAATGGAGATAAGATAGATACATTTCCAATAAGATCGGGGTGAAACAAGGATGTCCATTATTACCACTATTGTGCAATATAGTGCTAAAAATGTTAACTGTAGCAATTAGACAAGATAAGGAAATTGAAGGAATTAGAATAAGCAAAGAAGAAACTAAGTTATTACTCTTTGCAGATAATATGATGATATACTTAGAGAATCCCAGAGATTCAAGTAAAGAACTACTTGAAATAATAAACAACTTTGGCAAAGTCACAAGTTACAAAATAAACCCACACAAATCTTCTGCATTTCTATGTATTACTAAGAAAGCCCAACAACAAGACATAGAAAGAGAAATTCCATTTAAAGCTAGGATAGACACTATAAAATTTTTGGGAGTCTACCTGCCAAAACAAATCCAAGGACTGTATGAACACAATTACAAGACACTTTTCGCACAAATAAAGTCAGATCTAAGTAAGTGGAAAAACATGAATTGCTCATGTTGGTAGGCCAATCCAATATAATAAAAATGACAATTCTACCTAAATTAATTTACTTATTTAATGCTATACCAATCAAATTATGTGATAATTATTTTCTAGAGCTGGAAAAATATCAAAATTCATCTGGAAGAGCAAAAGTCCACAATAGCAAGGGAACTAATGAAAAGAAATGCTAGGAAAGGTGGCCTAGTTCTGCCAGATCTCAAATTGTATTATAAAGCAGCAATTATCACAACCTCTTGGTACTGACCAAGAAACAGAAGGGTAGACAAGTGGAATAATCTAGGTACTCAAGACACAGTAATCAATGTATACAGCAATCTACTGTTTGATAAACACAAGGACCCCAGTTTCTGGGATAAGAACTCACCGTTTGACAAAAATTGCTGGGAAAACTAGATAAAAGTATGGCAGAAACTAGGCATAGACCAATGCCTGACACAGTACACAAGAAAAAAGTCCAAATGAGTACATGATCTAGGTGTAAAGAATGATTCTATAAACATATTAGTGGAGCAAGGAATAGTGTATATATCAGATTTATGGAGAAAGGAAGAATTTTTGACTAAAGAAAAGATAGAAAACATTATGAAGTGTAAAATGGATAATTTTGATTACACTAAACTGAAAAGTTTTTGCACAACCAAATCCAATGCCACCAAAATTAGGAGGGAAGCAGAAAACTGGGAAAGAATTTTTGCAACTAGTGTCTGGGATAAAATATTTAGAGAATAAAACATTTCTAAAAATACATAGAGAACTGAGTCAAACGTATAAGAATACAAGTCATTCCCCAATTGATAGATGGTCAAAGGATATGAACAGGCAGTTTTCAGAGGAAGACATTAAAGATATCTATAATCATATGAAAAAATTGTCTAAATCACTATTGATTAGGGAGATGCAAATCAAAACAATTCTGAGATGCCACATCACACCTATCAGATAGGCTAACATGACAAAATAGGAAGATGATAAATGTTGGAGAAGATGTGGAAGAGTTGGAACACAAAGGGCTACAAAAATGTGCATACCCTTTGTCTCAGCAATATGGCTTCTAGGACTGTATCCCCCAAGAGATCATAAAAATGGGAAAGGGTCCCACATGTATGAAAATATTTATAACAGCTATCTTTGTGGTGGTCAAAAACTGGAAATCAAGGGGATGCCCATCAATTGGGGAATGGCTGAATAAATTATGGTATATGAATGTAATGGAATACCATTGCTTTATAAGAAATTATGAACAGGAAGAATTCAGAGAGGCATGGAAAGACTATATGATCTGATGCTAAGCAAAAAGAGCAGAACCAGGAGAAGTTTGTGCACAGCAATGACCACAATGTAAGAGAGTTTTTCTGGTAGATTTGGAACTTCATTGCAATGCAAGGACTTAAAAAATTCCCAATAGTCTTTTAAGGCAAAAATGCCTTCCATACCCAGAGAAAGAACTTTGGAGTTCAATTGCAGAATGTAGCAGATCATTTTCTTTTGTATTACATTTTAGTTTGTTATATGATTTCTCCCATTCATTTTAGTTCTTCTACACAACATGACTATAGTTAAAATGTATTTAAAAGGAATGTGTGTATAGAACCTATATAAAATTGAATGCCATCTCAGGGAGGGAGGGAGAAGGGAGGAGGAAGGGAGAGAAAAATAATCTAAGTTATATGGTCGTGATTGTAGAACATTGAAAACAAATAAAATTAATGTAAAAAAAACAGATTACCAACAACTAAAAAAATATTCCTAGGAGTTTCTCTTTTTTGGATCTCTTTCAGCAGGTGATCAGTGGATTCCTTCAATATTTATTTTGCCCTCTGGTTCTAGAATATCAGGGCAGTTTTCTTTGATAACTTTATGAAATATGATGTCTAGGTTCTTTTTTTGATATGGCTTTCAGGTAGTCCCATAATTTTTAAATTGTCTCTCCTGGATCTATTTTCCAGGTCAATTGTTTTTCCAATGAGACATTTCACACTATCTTCCATTTTTTCATTCTTTTGGTTTTGTTTCATAATTTCTTGGTTTCTCATGACATTAGCTTCCATCTGTTCCATTCTAATTTTTAAAGAACTATTTTCTTCAGTGAACTTTTGAACCTCCTTTTCCATTTGGCTAATTCTACTTTTTAAAGCATTCTTCTTCTCATTGGCTTTTTGGATTTCTTTTGCCAATTGAGTTAGCCTATTTTTCAAGGTGTTATTTTCTTCATCATTTTTTGGAGTCTCCTTTAGCAAGTTGTTTACTTGCTTTTCATGATTTTCTTGCATTATTCTCATTTCTCTTCCCAATTGTTCCTCTAACTCTCTTACTTGCTTTTCAAAATCCTTTTTGAGCTCTTATGTGGCCTGAGCCCATTGTATATTTAATTTGGATGTTTGGAAAACAGAAACCTTGACTTTTATGTCTTCCCCTGATGCTAACCATTATTCTTCCTCATCCTAAAGGATGGGAATAAATACATCTTCACCAAGAAAGTACCTTCTATAGTCTTATTTTTTTCCTTTTTTGGGCATTTTCCCAACCAGTTATTCGACTTTTGTGTCCTTTGTCAAGAGTAAGGTATACTCTTTCCTCCAAGGTCGTATAATCAAGGGAGAGGAGTTTATTCCCTGTCCAGGCTCTTAAGATCAACTGCTCAATTTCCCCAGGGGCTTTAGGCAGGATGGGACAGCCACTCAGGGCTGAGATTAAGATCAGCTGCTCAGTTCCTCCAGGAGCTTTAAGTTGAGGGCTCCATCAATGGAAACTAGCTGCTGCCTGCCATCTGCTGTGACCACCCTCACCCACTACTGCTATTGCTACCTCTGCTGCTTCTGCCTGGGGCTGGAGCCAGGGGAGGATCCTGCTCCCCTCTCACTGACCTTTGAAGTTGTCTTTGTCACCTGTGGGTTGAGGGATCTGGGAACTTCTTGTTCCCATCCTGTTCCTCCTGGTGCTGCATGGCCCAGGCTGGGCTGCACTCCACTCTGCATCCACTGTGACAGACCTTTCCTGTTAGCCTTCCAGGTCACACTGGGCTGGAAATCTCCTCCACTCTTGTTCTGTGACTTCTACTGCACTAGAATTTGCTGAGAGTCATTCTTTACAGATATTTTATGGGCTATGGGGGAAGAACTAAAGTATGTGCATCTTTCTACTATTCCACCTTGGTTCTGTCCCCCTGTTCATCATTTCTTATAGCACAATAGTACTCTATCACATTTATATACCACAATTTATTCAGCCATTCTCCAGAGAATGGTAATTCTTTTACAACTCCTTGTATTCCTGGTGTATTTCCTAAGATTCAAAGGGATTGAGTCTTGCTCAGGCTCAAACAGGCAGTATAGATAAGAGTCAGGTATGAACCTAGGTTTTCCTGACTCCAATGCAATTTCTCTACCTATCCCTGTACCTTGCCTCTGTGGATCTTCTCCTACTCCCCTTTACATGAAATTGGCATGAAATCTTTGGAAGTCAAACAATTCTATTTAGAGATACTGAGATTAATTCCTCTAGAAAATGATTCAATGTTATGATGTTATTTTAAGAACAAAGATGGAAATCACTTTTGAAAGATACTGGAATCAAAAGTTTGGACTTCCTGACCTGGTTTTGGAATCAGGATAGAGTCATGGTTTAATTTTGCCTTGTACTTCCTGTATGACTTGGGAGAATTCATTTAATGTGTCATAGTCTTTTCTTTACATTGAAAATGGGGGTGATAATACCTCCAGGGCATAACTTACAGTGATACTGTAAAGAGAAATTAGAATGGGTAAAAACTTTTAATGAATCTTAAAAGGTAACATAAATATTTCCTTTGAAAATGGTGATGATGATTGAGTATCCTCACAAACTCATATAGGTTTTTTTGATGAAACTGCTGTTTTAAAATGAGAATTCCTATCTACTTTGTCTTGATGTGGTAAATTATTATGAAACCAATTGATATGAGATCCTAATCGTCTGGAGGAGTCAAAAATTCTAAAGGTCATCCTGCTAATTACATTAAGTAGCACAACATTCTGATGGTGGGAACACCACCACCACCACCACCACCACCAACCACCACCACCACCACCACCACCACCACCACTACTACTACTACTAC
Source organism: Potorous gilbertii (assembly GCA_028658325.1). Taxonomy (NCBI): domain Eukaryota; kingdom Metazoa; phylum Chordata; class Mammalia; order Diprotodontia; family Potoroidae; genus Potorous; species Potorous gilbertii. The sequence continues at coordinate 10,962 of JAQQSK010005570.1, forward strand.
TACTACTACTACTACTACTACTACTACTACTACTACTACCATTACTACTACTGCTACTGCTACTACTATTACTGCCACTACCCTACCACTACTACTAGCTAACATTTATATGGTACCTGCTATATGCCAGGTTCTGTGCTAATTACTTGACAAATATTGTCTCATTTTATCCTTACAACACCCCAGGAGGTTAGGTGCTATTATTATTTCCACTTTATAGCTAAGAAAACTTAAATAAATATAGATTAAGTGACTTGCCCAGGATCACATAGCTAGTGAATGTTTGAAACCAGATTTGAACTCAGATCTCCCTGATTCCAGGTCAGGCATTCTATCTATTGTGCCATTAGTACCAAGTAGGTGATTTAAATTTTGACAAGGACAGGGGAAGCTGACCCTGAAGGAATCTTTTCCATTCCCTCTCCTACTTTCTTATCTTGTCCTATCTTGTTCTTGACTGAGAAAGTAAATGAAGCTGTTCAACCTGAGCCATTTTGATGCTGTTCCCATCCGAGGTGCTGAAACTGCATTTGTATTACTTTCCCTGAGATGAGTTGATACCCCTGTGGGCCCCTAACTGTGTCTTCCCTACAACATTATTTGCTAATATGGGATTAAAGTATAAGGATTTGAAATACCTTAGATATTGTCTTATCTAACCTCTTCATTTTACAGAAAAGGAAACTTGTCCAGAGAACTGAAAGTCATATGAGGAATAATTATTAGAACTGGAACTCAGCTGTTCTGATTCCACTGCACTTTCCACACTGCCTTGTGTGCACACAGACATATGCATTTACATGCATGTATATGTGTGCATGTATGTCTACATACACACATGTTTGCATGTGTATATAAATGTTGCTTGATTGAAAAGTAAATTGGTGTAATAGATTTCAGTTTTATCAGCTGGTCTTCAAGATAAGGGAAAACCTCAGAAACACTAAAGAAATACACTTGACTCTCACCTGGTAAATGTTACATAGCTTTAATGGTGTGGTGGAAGGAATTCTATGAGGTTTCTTTTTTGTTGTTTTAAAACTAATCAGATTGTGACACTAGACAGCTCACTTCTTTCTTAGATTGGAGGATTTCTTACTGAGATCTTGGTAATTTCAGTCTTTTTTCACACTCTCTGATGCCTTCCTCTCTAGTGATGGAGGCTTCCTTGGGGGCTAGATCTCAAAGCATCTCAGTTTATTTCCACACTGGGGATTTCATGATTCACTGACCTAGGTCTCTACTCTGTTTAACTTTGGGATGGACAGAATGAACCAGCTGAGTGCTGCACTGTTTCCCTCAGACTCACTTTCCCCAACCCATGGTATCATGACCTGTTTCTTCTGCTTCTCAACTCTCTGGCCCAGCACTGGCAGTTCAAATGTGTCAGATGGTACTACGGGATTTTTCTTCTCAGTCATGATAGTTCCAAGCTCTGGAGCCCTGGTACTTTAGACTTGTCTGACTTCCATAACCCATAGTCAGTGTCTCCATGGTCACTGGAAAGAAGGAAAGGGAGCCAGAGCATGGGGTTGCATTTTGTTGTGGGTCTTTGGGTCTGCTAGTCCAGACTCACTGACAATCACGTGGAAGGTGGGGGAGGTGGGCCGAGTGAAATTGTGAAATTGGAGTGAATGAACATCTGTTACTGGTATTTTTTACATTCTTTTGGATTCTTGGTATCCTATACCATGGAGACATCTGGAATTGTTTTGTCTTTAGCACATAATTTGTTTTGGAGGGATTTGAGAGGTTGTGGGGCTCTAAGAAAGTTGCTAGTCCTCCATCTTGTTATTCACATGACCCAGAAGTAGACTAGCTATTTTCTAAGTCCCTTCCACAAACATTATGATCTGGCTAAACTGAGCTATTCTTAGTTCCACAAATACACACTGTCATCCCCTTATTTCCATGCCTTTGCTTATACCATTCCATATGTCTACAATATCTTCTTTCCCTTTTCCTCCCCAATTTCTATGAAGTCTTTTATAGCCCAGTGAAATTCTAGAGCCCAGCTCTAGAAAACTGTTACTGATCTCACACTCAAAAAGAACTTTCCTACTTAAATCCCATTTGACTTTAAACTGTCCAATTCATTTCTTGTATAATATTATGCATTTTATTAATTTTTATCTCAAATCATCCTAATAGACTATAAACTATTTAATGGAGGGCAGTATGCAATATCTAAATTTTTATGTTCCCCATTAACATTGGAGCATGGGATCCTGTGTTAGAAGAGATCTTCCAAATCATCTGATCCAACTTTCTCATTTATAGGTGAGGAAACTAAAGCTCAGAGAGGTTGTGACTTGCCCAATGTCACAATGCCAGCAAGGAATAACTCTAGATTCAACAGTAGGTCTTTTAAAGTAGATCTGTATTATACATTTCAATTTTTTAAGGACACAAACTGTTTTAGAAAAGAGTAATTAAAATGTAATGGTAAATGATCACTTAGAGGCTTAAAGAATCATAGATTTAGAGCAAAAAGGGAACCTAGGGGCCATCAAGGTCAACTCATCCATTTTACAGACAAGGAAACTGAGGCATAGAATAGTTAAATAACTTGCCCAGGGTCACATACCTAATTAAAAATCTGTGGTAGAACTTGAAGCCAGCACTTCCTGACTCCAAGTATCTATCCATGACGTCACAATGCTTCTATAAGTATTTATTAAGCACCTACTGTATGTAACTCATTGTTCTAGACCCTGGGGATACAATGATAAAACTAAATATTCTCTTCCCTTAAAGGGCTTATATTCTATTGAGAAAGATATGTAAATGCATATAAAATATACAGTATGAATGAAAGTTAATTTTTGTAGGTGAAGGAAATGGTGAGGAGAGAGGATCAATAAAGGCCTCATTTAAAAAGTGGTGCTTAAACTATGCTTTAAAGAAAACTAGGATCCTAAGAGGGAAAGATGAGGGCACGCATTTTCCAAGCAAAAGTCCAGAGATGGGAGGTAGAATGTTATGCTGAGAATGTTATTCAAGACCAACATTTTGGCTGGACCATAAGGGACATTATAAACTGCTTTCATTTAATTATGAATCATGACTAGCAAGCCAAAGTCAAGAAATTGTTGCTGAGTTCAGTCAATAAATAAATATAAATATATATGCACACACACATACATAAATATGTATATATATATATATATATATATATATATTTCTTGTTAAAATTGCAGTATACATGTGGATTTCATTGTTCATAAAACTACACTTCCATCATAAACTACCTTTACTATTTAATTCAAAAAACATTTAAGAGTCTACAGCATGTAAAGATTTCTATTTATTTTGACATTTTTAAAAAATTTATCATCAGTATTCTACAATCACTACCATATAACTTAGATTTTTTTCCCCCACCTCCCCCTACCTCCCTGAGATGGCTTACAATTTTATATAGGTTCTACACAGACATTCCTATTAAATAATTTTCACCATAGTCATGTTTGTATAAGAATTAAAATAAATGGGAGAAACAATATAACAAACCAAAACGTAATGCAAAAGAAAATGATCGGCTACATTCTGTGATTGAATTCTATAATTCTTTCTCTGGATGTGGAAGGCATTTTGCCTTAAAAAGACAAGATTTCTATTTAGATAAATAAATTATGCACTTACTATGTGCCAGATACTATGCTAAGAGCTGCTGATAACAATATAAACAAATAAGGCAGTACCTGCACTCAAGGAAGCTCCACTCTAATAGGGAAAGATAGCTCATAAAGGGCACCTAGGTGGCACAATGGGTAGAGTGTCCAGTCTGGAGTGAGGAAGACTCCTCTTCCTGAGTTCAGATCTGACCCCAGACCCTAGATCTGTGCCTCTGGGCTAATCACTTAACCCTGTTCACTTCAGTTTC
>JAQQSK010005571.1:0-14846 GCA_028658325.1 Potorous gilbertii
CTCAGGCTCAGTTCCCTCAGGGGGTTTATACAGAGATCCTTTGTAGTGGAGCTGGGGTGGAGCTCCAGCCCGCTCTGGGAGTCTCTGGCTGAGCTGCCTCTGCCTCTGGCCGAGCTGCCTCAGCCTCTGCCGCAGCGGCCGCTTCCCAGGGGGTCCGAGTCCTGGAGATACCCCACTTCCCTCTCAGCTTGTTTCCCTCATTGACCTGTGCGTCTGTGGGTGGAGGGACCTTCGCGGCCGCCCGGAGATTCAGGTCTCTGACGCCTGCTGGGCTCTGCTCGCTCCTCTCAGTGCCATGTGGCTGGGGCAGGGAAGGGGAGGACTCCACAGGACAGGACTCCACAGGACAGGACTCCGCTCCCGTCCGGGGTACCTTTGCGGTTGGTTTTTCAGGGCTCTCTGCAACGGAAATCTCCTTCACTGTGTTGCTGCGCAGCTTCCACTGTTCCAGAATTTGTCAGGAGTTCTTTTTACAGGAAATCTATGGGCTGTGGATTCGGAGCTAGCAAATGTGAGTCTTTCTACTCCGCCATCTTGGCTCCGCCCCGACTATTTTCTATGAATGAAAATACCCCATCTGGATAGATTACCAAGATATTGGAAAGTCAAAGGGTGATCCCTAGCTGACAATCTCTGATTTTAAGGGAAAAAAGGAAGTAAAATATTGGACCAAGTGGAAAAGGACAAGTCTTCTATTTAAGAGAATAAAGGGGTTATGAATACGGAACAGGGAAGACAAGGATAAGGAATAAGGGTTTTGTGGTTATGTTAACCCAAAGAGGAACCCCTCTGAGGGTGGCAAAGTTAAATGCTAAGAGACCTTCCTTATAACTTCGTTGTCCACAGAGGAGGCCTTCAGCTGCATGGGAATATTTTGATCTTGGTCTATGTGAGATTAGCTCCAAGTCACAAATTCACCACATCTAAAAATTGGGAGGGAACTCCATCTAATCCAATCTCTATCTAACCAAGAATCATCTTTAAAACATACCCAAGAAGCAGTCACCTAACTTACATTTGCCAAGTCTTTTCAATTTGATCTCCATAACATCTTCTGCATTAATTCCCTTCTTTCCAGGCCCTCACCTGAACTATTCTAATAGCCTTCTAATTAGTCTTTTGTAGTCCTTTCTCTCCAAATAACCTTTATACACATGCAAAAATCATATATCTAAAACAATGATATGACCATGTGACTTCCTTAATCAAAAATCTTCAGTAGCTCCTTATTGCTTCAGCATAAAAATAAGAAATTTAAAGTCCTCCATAATAAGGTTTCCACCTACCTTTTTCCTCTTTACAAACTCTCCATTGCACTCAAACTGACCTGCTAGTTTTTCCCCCCTAAAAAGTTCTGATTTTCATTTATTTGCAGAGGTAGCCTTATGTCTGGAGTGAACTCCTTCTTTCTTTTCTGCTTGCTAGGATCCCTAGCTTCCTTCTAAGCACAAATGAGGTGTCGTCTCCTAGAGATCATTCCAATTTGATTCACCAAGTTGCTACTCCTCCCTCCTTTTTGAAATTACTTTGTACATGCTTTATATTTACTTATCTCTCTCTGTGTTGTATTTTATCAATAAGATGTAAGCTCCTTGAGGATAGCTATTGTTTCCTTTTTGTCTTTGCTGCCCCAGAATCCTTGACTCACAAAGTAGGAACTTAATACCTGTAGTACTGAAGAGAGATGAAAGGAAACCAATCTCCTCCCACTTGTGAATTACTTCAATAGGAAAGGATTCCCATAAAGCAAGCCTAAAGATTCATTTCTATATCTTCCATCTAACCAAAAGTTCAAAGCTGTCCAGATCTTTTGGGATTCTGCGTCTATCAACCAATATATTGGTTAGGTCTCTGAGCTTTATGTCAGCTGCATTTGAAAAACATGCCACTTATGCTGATAAAATTATTGAAAAACACAGGCCCAAGAACAGATAAAACAACCTTAGGAGTACTCTTTCAGGGACTCTTTCCTTTGGAGCTGTAGTTGATCAATTAACAACTATTTGGGTCCAGTCATTTAGCAATTTGTAAATCTACTTACCTGTACTATCTTCATCTAGCTGATATCTCTACATCTGGTCAACTAGAATAACATGAGGAACTTTGTAAAATGCTTTGTGAAAAACTAGGTAAACTATGCCTGCTGCATTTCCCTTCATTTACCAGTGAAGTAAACCCATCAAAAGAAGAAAATTAAGTTAGTCTAGTATAATCTATACGTGACAACTCAGTAGTCACCACTTCCCTTCCCAAAAATTCACAAATTATTCTTTGTAAAAATAATTTTTTTATTATGAATTTGGCAAACATGAGCACTTCCATATACAAAGAATATAGAAAGATGTATATGAAATCATGACTATCTCATTTATAGATTGTTTCTAAAGTATGTATTAAATTAAATACTACAGTATTAAATACTATACCACAGTACTATATTAAATACTACAGTACTATTATGGAGAGCTAACACTATCTTGCTTATCTGTGTTCCCCTTTTCACATTCTTTTTGCTCTTGTACAGATATTTAAAAAATATTTCATTGATGTTCTTTCCTATCTTACTTTCATTTTTTTTCTGCCACGGTTTTTAAGACATCCTCCATTATCTTCTGTATGTATGTCTTTTAAATTATAAGTTGACGAATAAGTTTAAATCTGAACTGTGTATCTAAACAGGTCTATTTTAGATAGCTCCTGTTCTGTCACTGGAATGGTTATACTTTGTGTCTTCAGAATTTCATTCTGGAGAATTTCCCATTCGTTTTAGGATGACTTGTCCTGTGGAGTTGCAGGCCATGGAATTCTACTTACTCTTTCTCTGAAATATTTCAACTATACAATCCCCATATCAATCACTCATCATTTATTAAATGCTTACTAAGTGCTAATCATTGGAGATGGAATAAAGGAAGGTAAAAACATCAACTTTGCCCTGAAGGAGCTCACTCTAATGAGGGAGAGACAATAAGCAAACAACAGTGACATATAACAAACATACACATATATATGCTTTCCTACCCCCATCCCCAACCCAGGGCCTTCTTTCTAGAATTATCTCCATTTATAGTAGATTTATATATAAATGGATAACATATCTATAATATATTGTGTATTTATTATCTATATTTAAGTATAGAGGGTAGCTAGGAGGCATGGTGGCCTACAGTCAGGAAGATTCATCCCTCAGTTCAAATCTCACTTTAGACACTTACTAGCTATGGGCTAGTAACCTTACCATGGACAAGTCACTTAACCCTGTTTGCCTCAGTTTCCTAATCTGTAAAATGAGCCAGAGAAGGAAATGGCAAGTCATTCCAGTATCTTTGCTGAGAAAACTCAAAATGGGGTCAAAGAGTTTGACAAAACTGAAATGAACGAACAACAAAAATACGAAGATAGATACTATACTATGTATCTATCATCTATATCGAGCTATAGATATATAGGTCATTTATCTATCTATATGTTATAAATAGATTTATCTCTATAAACCATGAAAAGATAAAGCAAAGAATAATATATAAATATCTGTATCATATAGATCTCTATATTATAGATTGCTGCATAATATAGATCTTTATATAATATATAGAAATGCATCTACATATATGTTATCTTTCTATAGATAAATATAGATATAGCTATAGTATAGCTACAGCATGAATAGTATAAATGGAGGCAATTCTAGAGGGAAGGCACTAAGTGTGAGTAGTGTGGTTAGAAAAAGTCTTAGAGAAGGTTTTTTTAAAAAGGGATGCATCAGATTATGTTCATCATTCCTTTGTTTCTGAAGCACAAACTATAAGATATAATCACAAATTAAGTTGTAATTACAAATTGTAATCATGTTTCCTCCTCCCCCAAGATTCCTGGTTTCTCATCTTCAGCAGTCAGTCCCCCTCAATGGTCAAAATCAGTCCAGAATGGGAATTTTCTTTGCCCTTTGCCCACTGTCTTGTTAACTACTCTGCTTGTGGCCAAAAAACCCCAGCAAATACTTAGATAACTGAAGTCTTCCATCATTTCTCTGCCATGTTTGTAATTTACTTCCTGAATTCCTCATCCAATTCCTCTTATCAATGTGATTTGAAATGTATTCCTATGATATCTTCTTCCATTGATCTTTTCCCAAATATTCTCTATCCTACTTCCCACCTCCATTTTCTGGATATCTTCATATGAGTATGTGTATGTGCATGCACATGTGCACATGTGTTTAATGTACAGGGATGTTCTGTCCATTACCTTTAATCTATTTTTTCCTTTTTAATGTAGTATACCCTTCTAAAGGCATATTCTAGTCACGAGCTCCTCACCACCAAGTTTCAATAATTCCAAAAATGCTGAATTTTCCTCCTTGAAATAAGTTTTCTGTATTACCATGTTTATTACCCCATACTCTGTGCCTTTCATGAGATCACAGATTTAGAATCGGAATGAATCACTTTGGATTACTATTCATCCAAATTATACAGTCCTTATAATGGACTGTTAGTTATTATTTAAGCCAAACTTGTCATTTTCTAGATTAAAAACAACAACAAAAACCCAGAGATCTTTATAGAAGTTAAATGATTCGCCAAAGGTCATACAGGTAGAAAGCAAATGAATCAGGTGTGGAAAGAAGGTCCTCTGACTCCGTCCTCTGACTCCCAAATCAGTGCTGTTTTCCTTTTACCATGAAGCTTTTAATGCTGCTTCAATGATTAGGTAAATTTTACTGTTCGTTCTTTTCTTGAATTATTGCCATTCGTGGCAAGGATAAGGACTAGTTTTCCTTTGTTGCACATGAGATCAAGCCACAGTCATGGAGGTCAGGATTCCTACACATCCATCCTATTTTCCTATTATTATGGTCAAGTTAAGAAATATACTGGGTTGCTAAAAACCAGAAGTTTCATAGATCAGTGTAGCTTAGTCTGACTGTTCTGAAAGCAGAGGTCCCAGATGTAATGAAGACACATCTTTGCCTCTGGGACATAACTGATATCTTCTTTATTATGATTAGCCTTCAGAGGGTCAGCTGAGCGTTACAGAGAGGGTTTTTAGAAACCTCTCTTCATTTTTCCTGGAGAATTTGTTTAGCTAGTAGTTGGTTTCTGGAGGGAAAAGGACTTCTTTTGAATACAAAGAAGAAGGGATTAATTATCTGAAAAACTATCTTCCACAGCGAAACTGCACTGGCCTTTCAGGCAATGAAATCATTTGGCTTGATCCCTTCTCTTGGTTTTGGAATATTGCTGAACCGCTCCACAGCAGAAATACTTCAGAAACAAGTTTTATTGTATCATCTCAGCCAAATGAACTATGTTTGTCTCCCAGAAGGTGTGGGTGAGACCTTTAGTTACCAACACCACCTGGTCCAGGATGAAGCAAGTTGTTTCTAAGGGTCTAGAGATTCAATTAAAAGCAGATTCTATGAAAAAGGATTAAGGTCCATTCCATTTTGTTTATAAAGGAAAGTATGTTAAAAGGTGGAGAAAAGTAGTCACTAATGAAACTGTGCAGCTTCTTTCAAATCTGACGAAAACATTCCATCAATGGTACAGATGACGTCATAGTGCATGCATAAACCGTTAAAAGAACCGAAAACTATCAATAATTATATTAAAAAGTTCCAAATTCCCAAATTAATAAAACGCTAAAGAAAAATCTTAAATAATCCAGTTTCAGAAAAGAAAACTGAATTAGCTGTACAGGAACTAACAGAGGGGAAAACAAACACCCTAGTCCCAATGAATTTATAGAGGAATGTATCAAGCTTTTAAAGAACAATTCATACCTATCCAGATTATTCTCAAAACTTAAGAAAATACTCAACAGAGTTCTTTTATGAGACAAATATGGTTCCAATACCTAAATCATGGAAAGATAAAGCAAAGAGACCTTAAACCAGTAAGATTCATATGTATGTAATCTAATTTTAAATATAAAACACTGGCAAAAAGATTACAGCAATCATTCACCATGATCAAGTTGGATTTATAGCAGAGATGGAAAGGAGGGTTTAAGATAAGAAAAACAATTAACATAATTAACCATATTAAAAAATAAAAACACCTCAAACCACATATCATTAGATACAGAAAAAGTCTTCAACAAACTACAATACTTATTTTAAGCCAAAAAAAAACCCCACTACAAAGCAAAGGCACAGAAGAATCATTATCTCTTAAAAATGATAAAGAGTATCTTTCTAAAGTAAAAGCTCGCATCATATGCAATAGGGAAATACCCTAAGCTTTCCAAAGAAAACACAGGATTATTTACTTGATATAGTTCTAGAAATGCTAGTAATAATACTATGATGAGAAAGAAACTAAAGGCATGAGGACAAGGAGGAGACAAAACCATTTCTGTTGCTCACCACATAAAGATTTACTTTAAAAATCATCAAAGAAGCTACTTGAAACAACTAATGGCTTCAGTAACATAGCAGGATATTAAAAACTTCACAAAATCAATAACAGTTCTATATAGTAATAACAAAATCCAAGAGGGAATAACAGAAAAGGAAATCTCATTTCAAATAACTAAATATACAAACCCATCTGGGAGTCAATCTACCAGGGAACACTCAAGATTTGTAAAATATAATTTCAAAATGCTCTTTCAAAAAATAAAGAGCAAATTAATTAGAGAGATATTTAGTGCTCATGGATAGACCATGAATAGTATAATAAAAATCACAATACTACATAAATTTATAGATATAATATTATTTCAAAATACCAAAGGGATACTTCACAAAGCTAGACAAAAATAGTAACAAAATTTATTTTAAAGAATAACAGATCTAGAATATTAAGAAAAACAATGAAAAAGTAGGAATGAAATAGGGATAGTACTTCTAATTTTGAGAGAACTATTTTCTTCAGTGAGCTTTTGAACCTCTTTTTCCACTTGGCTAATTCTGCTTTTGAAAGCATTCTTCTCCTCATTGGCTTTTTGAACTTCTTTTGCCAATTGAGTTAGCCTATTTTTCAAGGGATAGTACTTCTAGATCTCAAATTATATGCTAAAGTGGGAATTATCAAAACTATTTAGTACTAGTTAAATAGTAGAAAAGTAGATCAACAGAATAGACTAGAAAAGAAAGAATTTGAGAAACCTGAAAGCATATAGCATTCCATCTGGGGTTATTTCCCCAGTTTACCATTCACAGGTTTACAAATTAGGAGGGTGAGGTGGGGTGGGTAGAGGAATGATGACTTCTGCTTCAGGGTTCATGGGAATTCATACCCTGAAAGCTGTAGTTCATTAGCCCCACTCATTTTTCTTTAATAGTCAACCAACAGACACAATTAGCTCAAAGCAAAGGCATTTCCTAACAACAGTAGCCATAATTGGAACAAACAGTGTAATAATAATAAGGCATTGCAGAGCACATTTATGACCAAGGCAATTCATACCTCTGGTATTATAAGACCTTGATGTTCTCTCTACACGTGAAGTTATTTACCACACTACTGGAATCTCCAGGGTACAGAGTCTCTGCTGAGTAGGACACTCAGGTGGGATCTCGAGGTCCCCCTTTTTTCTCAACTAAATTCCCAGAGCTAGTCCTCTCAAATCCATAGTCTTTGAACACTTCTTTGCTGCTAGAGGTCTTGATCCTCAGAGTTGCTTCTTCCTTCAAGTTATTTAACTTAATTCCTTCTCTGCTCCATCTTTCAACTGAGCATGTTCAACAGCTATCCTCATGCCAGGAAAGCTCTGCCTCCTCACCTCTGACTCCCGGCTTCTTTGAAGTCCTAGTTAAAATTTCACCTTTTACAGGAAGCCTCTCCTAATCTTCCTTAATTCTAGTACCCTTCTATTGATTATTTCAAATTTATCTTATATATAGCTTAACTGTACATAGTTGCTTGCATACTGTCTCCCCCATTAAACTGTGAACTCCTTGAATATGCAGAAACTGTCTTTTTTTATATATCTCCTATGCTTAGCACAGTTCCTGGCACATGGTAAACACTTAATAAATGATTACTGACTGTATGACTGGAGAATAGATGTCTGCATATTCAAGGAGTTCACCAGTTCTACCAACATCTTTAACAATAAATTCAAAATTCTGTGACCAGAATACTGAAGGTCAAACTACAGAAAAATTAAAAGAGAATCAAATCGGCTACATTTAATAGCTATGGCTAGGAAATGAATTCTTAAGCAAATAAGAGATAGCTTAACTTACAAAAGGTAAAAATTAATCATTTTGATTACATGAGTTGAAAAGCTATTACACTAACAAAATGCAACTAGGGTAAGAAGGAAAGAGGTGAACTGGGAAAATAATCTTGGTATCAAATATCTCTACGGATCTGATATATAAGATATTATCTGATATGTAAAGAACTAACACAAATATGTAAGAACAAAAGATTATAGTTAAGTGGTCAAAGGATACGAACAAACAATTCTCAAGAGGATTGAAAATTATTAATAATTATACCAAAAAAATTCCAAATTTCTAATGGGGAAAAGGCAAAGCAAAACAGCTCTGAGGTTTCAATTATGTTTGTTCTTTGTTTTCCAAGAGAACTATGACAGGAAAATGATGACATGACTTGCAGTTGACTTTGATTTGAGTGAGGGAGGGCTGTGCGAGGTTACCAGCTACACTTTCTCCTCCAGAGTCATCTGGATCCAGTGACCAGATATTCATCAGGGTAACTGGAGATGGCCCAGGATGCAAAGGGAGTCCCTGGCCCTTTTAGACTAAAGCCTTTTCAGGTACTCACTTAGAGTGAGGTAATGCCCATTCAGTGAACAGGACTCTAAGAAGTAGTCAAGGGATGGCCCCTTTAATTAGAAAAAGAGAAAAAAAACCAAGGGGCAGGGCAAGATCCTCAGGTTTGCTGTTCCAAAGAGAAACAGTTACCATTGAAAATCATTCTAAGCCAGGAGGGTCCAAAAAACAGCCATTAAGTGGAGCTTGGGCAGGGACCTATTGTGGTCCAATCTATGGGCTCCAGAGTGAACTCGGATTAAGGAAAGAAGGGAGGGAGGGAGGCAGGGAGGAAGGAAGGAAGGAAGGAAGGAAGGAAGGAAGGTAGGAGTTTCAATTAATATCCAGCAAAATGGCAAAGATAATTTGAGGGGTTGGAAAGACAGGAGTGCTACACTATTGGTATGGCTGTGAACTGGTTCAACATTCTGGAAAGCAATTTGGAATTATGAAAAGAAAGTGACTCAAATATTCACTGACTCAGAGATCTTAATGCTAGGAGGGCAATAATAAAAAGGCCAAAATATTCATAGTAGCAATTTTGTAGTAGCAAAGAACTGAAACAAAATAGATGTCCTTCAACTGGGGAATGACTAAACAAGATGCAGTGCATGCATGAACATACTGGAATATTACTGTTCTATAAGAAACATTATAAAGAATACCAAGAACTATAGGATTACTTCTATGAATTGATAGAAAGTAAAGTAAGCAGAACTGGGAGAAAAATCTACACAATGATTACAACTACACAATAATAACAACAACAAAACAGCAAAAATTGAATGCTCTGAAATTACAATGACCAAGCTTGACCCCCAAAAAGAGATATTCCCTCTATGGAGGCTATGGGTGAGGAACATTGCATATGTCAGACTTCTTAAATGCATTAGTTTTTTTCACTTCCCCCCCTCCCCACCCTAATTCCCCTTTATTATTGTCTGTTATAACAGATGGCTCCCTGGGAAGGGAAGGAAGGGGAATGTAAGTGATATAAAAACAAAAGAATAAGCATTTCTAAAGACGCTTCAAATCACTAACAAAAAATTCTAAACTAAAACAACTCAAGCTTCACCTCATATTTATCAAATAGCAAAGATGACAAAAGGCAATGTTGGAGGTGTTACAGGAAGACAGCCACATTAAATACACTATTAGTGGTACTATGAAAGAAGAGTAAGATGCCCTTTATTTTCTTTGTAAAATATTAAATAATCTACTTTAAGTGATAGAGGAGAGGATGACATCTAGATTAAATTATAAAGATCTAGAACAGTCCTTCAGGTAAATTATAAACAATCTATACATCTGTTAGAATTCTTACCAGTTTCTTTCACTCATTAATGCCATTTACTGCCTCTTCCTTTGGCTGCCCATTTCAGTAAATTTAGAATACCTAAAATTTAAGGATTTGGAGTCAGAGTCTTTTGACATTATCTAGTTTAACCCTTTCATTTTACAAACAAGGAAACTAAGGCCCTAGAGGGGGTAAGTGATAACTTCAGAACTCTCAGTTTAGCTTACCAGTTCACCACTAAATGATGATGAAAAGAAATAGACATCCTAAAATTCTTCTTAGGCCCATTAACTGATTTCTTTTGTTGTCTGAGAACATTAGTACATTCTAGAGTAATTCATATGACTACTAAGAATCTTACCCAAACCTAGACTTAAGTTACGGTTTTCATAAAGGGGAAAATAATAGACGAAGTCAAACCACATCTAGAATATTATGGCCAATTTTAAGTAGTATATTTTAAGGGGGGAATATTGATAAACTAAAGTATACTGTGGTTTTAAACCCTTATGCTACATTAAAGGGATGGATGATAACAGCAGTCTTCATGGAGAATCAATTCATTAACTAGTGTTTATTAATCACTTACCATGTACCAATCACTATGCTAGGAACTGGGAATATAAATACAAAGAATGAGATAATTCTTACACACAATGAGTGTACATGCAAGTGGGGAAGACAAGTACATATAAAAAATATAGCATACACACACACACACACACACACACACACACACACACACACACACACATATATATATACAAAGTAGTTAAATATAAGATTCTAGGTGGGAAGGAAGACACTGGGGCAGGTGGGGAAGGTTGGGTCAGGAAAGGCTCCATGTAGAAGATAGTGCCTATGCTCTACATTAAAGGAAAAGAGAGACTCTGTGAATCAGAAGCAAACAGGAAATGCATTCCAGGAATTAGAGATGATCAGTGCAAAGGTGCAAATACCAGAACTGGAATGTCATGTGTGAAGAAACGACAAGTAGCCAGTTTGGATGGATCACAGAATACAGGACAGAGAATAATGTCCAGTGAGTTTGGAAAGACAGCTTGGGACCTGGTTGTATAGGGCTTTAAAAGCTAAATACAGGAGTTTATGTTTTATTCTAGAAGCAAAAGGATGTGTCACTAGTATTAGTTAAACTGAGGAGTCACATGGTCAGATCTGTGATTAAGGAAGAACACTGTGACAACAGTGTGTATAATGGACTACATATATAAGATACTTGACATAGGTAGACAAATTAGATAGAAGGTAAATTGTTTTGTATAAGTTCCAGAGAATAGAACCCTGGGATGGGTTACAGTAGGACAAATGTAATCTTGAGGTAAGAAAAAAATTTTCTAAAAGATAACGACTGAACAATGGGACAAGGCTCATAAGGTCTACGAGAAATTCTAGCAAACTAGATGTTCATCCATTAGAAATATGCAGAAAGGAACTCCATACTGTGAGAGACTAGACTAAATTATTTGTGGTGAGATGATCTCTTCCAATTCTAAAAGTTCACAATTTCAGGGGGAAAAAGTACTGCTTCAAAAAGTTTTGAACTATCAAAAGCCAAATCTTCATAAAACTTAGATGCAAGGAAAACAAGAATCATTCTTTATAGTTGGAAATCTGCTTTTCTGAAATATCTGCTTAGAGTATTTAAGTCTATCAATAATACACATAATAAAATATTCAAACTTAATTGTTCATTAAACCTATTTTTGAAACTTGTTGGCATAAGCATTGTTCCTCACACCATAGATTTTTACTATATGTATCTTTAATGGTAATTTTGTTACTCAGTCATAATGAAAATTCATTCCAAAACAAACTGTAAGCAAGGATTTTTTCTAACTTTACAGTAATTAAAACATCATGATTCAACACCTACCAATATCAATATTTTGAGCATTAACTCATTAACAGCTATGAATCATGATTGAAAGAATAAACATCTTCACCTTATAGTACATATAAAATCTAATTTGGAGAACACTTTAAAATATAGTTGAATGGAATGATGGTTTTCCCCCCTAAGGTGTACTAAGTAGTTAAATATTAAAAAGGGTAAAAATTTTGATATACCCTTGTTGCATAAAATTAGAAAAGGATTTTGTATATAGAATTTGAAGAAGAACACCAGATGAATTTTAAGTAAGGGAGTGTAAACTTGTACGTAACTGGGCAAGTTTATTGGCTAACGAAAAAAATCGGTCAAATTTTACAGCGGTAATTAGCATTCAGAGAAGAGCCAGACCACTACTTAGCAATTAGCAACCTGTCTTTTTTCTAACTTTTCACAGTGTTTTTCAGGTTGATAAAATCTAGAAAAGTTATCTGTAACATTCTTCTGCTCTACCAGTCTAATAACCCTGCTCCCAAAAAATGGGAAATGAGGCTAAATTCAGTTTGAAGACCCCCTGGCTGTACGTGAACAGCATAGCTTTTTCTTGACGTTCATTAATCATCTACATTAAAATTGTTGTAGAATTTTTTGATTTTCAACTTAAGCATCAAAAAAGGGCATTTCTATATATACAGAATATAAAGCACTGTATATAAAATGAATCTCCATTTCTTAGCATTTGCTTTAAAAAAGTAGATAATAAATTACGCTTTAAAAAACTCTCCTAATTGTGTTTCCTTCTGAAAATTCCCATACTCTGAACATTTTTAAAAAGTTTCAACTGTCCTCTTTCATTTTTCTGGCATCCCTATTACTAACTGTCCCTCTTCCACTAAAAACCATGAAAAACAAGAAGCCAAAACCTTGTAATATGCACAGTCAAGAAAAATAAATACATATAGTGGCTGTGATCAAAATTATATGTCCCTTTCTGCATCTTGAATCCATCACCCTATTAAGAGGTAGGTTAACATGCTTCATTAAGTTCTTTGGAGACCTGGCTGATCATTGCTTTGATCAGATTTCTTAAGTCTTTCAAAATTGCCTTTTTTTTACAATGTTTTGGTCTTCATATAAATTGTTCTCTTGATTCTGTTCACTTCACTTTTCATCAGTTCATACTACCCCAGATTCTCTGAAATTGTTTTTTATAAATTCTTACAGTATATGATATTACAGGGGCAGCTAGGTGGTGCAGTAGATAGAGTACAGAGCCTGGAGGCAAGAGACATCCATAAGAGGCCAAATCTGGCCTCAGACATTTACTGTGTGACCCTGGACCAGTCACTTAACCCTGTTTGCCTCAGTTTCCTCATCTGTTAAATGAGCTAGAGAAGGAACAGGCAAACCACTCCAGTATCTTTGCCAAGAAAACCTCTAACAAGGTCACAAAGAGTTGGACAAGACTGAAAGGACTAAACAACAACATTACACTATATACACATACCATAATTTGTTCAGATATTCCCAATTGATGTGTATCCCCTGAGATTTTAGTTCTTTGCTTTTCTTTTTTTCCCATCTCTCTCTTTGGATCAGGAAATTTGATAATTCCCTTCCGAATATCATCCTCCCTCTTGAGCACTACCCCCTCTCTATTCTTGTGTTTCTCTACTAAGTTTTCTGTATCTCTACACCAAACTGCATTGTATGCGATCAATCCTCCATGACTCATTTTAGTTAAGGATCAGAATCATTAGATATCCACTCCCCTCAACCCTTCTGTTCTGGCTAGTATTCTTCTCATCTTAATTCTGAGAAATATCACATTCCAACCTCTTATTCCTCCTTTTTTGCACTAGTGTACTTCTCATTTTATCCTCTCTTCTCTCTCCTCTATTTGAACCCCCACAACAAATAAATTCCTCTCACCCATGTCTATTTTTTGTAAATTTAACTCTCGCAGTACCCTTCAAAGACTTTAAGGTTCTTATAGGACATCTTTCTTCTCATTCTATGAGAATGTTAGTTCTAGATAATCATAAAATCTCCTGTAGGCTAAATTTATCTAAGTTTCTTCAGGTTTTGTGTTAATATTTCAGAGTTCCAACTCAGCACTGGTCTGTCCATCCAAAATGCTTGAAAGTCCTCTGCAACATGAAATATCCATTTTACTCAGCTTTGCAGTGTTATTCTTGGAGGTAAACCTGTATCTTTGCCTCTTGGAATATTGTATTCTAAGAGCTCTTCTCATTTTAAGTAGAAGCTGACAGGTCTCATGTAATCCTTACTATGGTTCCTTGGGAATTAAACGGCTTCTTTCTGAAGGCTTGTGTTATTTTTTTTCTTTGACAAGTGAGCCGTGTATTTTTTTTGTTGTATTATATTTTTATTTATTTTGTTAAACATTTCCCAGTTATATTTTAATCTGTTTTAGGATACACTCAGGAGTTATGTGGGGGATTGTGTGGGGAGTTTGACACTTTTTGCTTTAGACCACCTAGACAAGAGTCCATACAAAGAATCAAAAAGGATAGGAGGGACCTCAGGAGGCATCTATTCATACCTGAACAGGAATCTCCTAAATGACATCCCTGACAAGTGGTCATGTAATTTCTTCTTGAAGACTTCCACCACTTCCTAAGGTAGCCTATTATTCTTTTTTTTTAAAATAAATTTATTTATTTAACTTTTTACATTCATTTTCACAAGATTTTGGGTTCCAAAATTTTCTCCCCATTTGTCCCCTCCCCCTCCCCAATACACTGAACATTCTAATTACCCATATCACCAATCTGCCCTCTCTTCTTTCATCCCTCCCTTCCCTTACCACATCTTCTCTTTTGTCCTGTAGGAACAGATAACTTTCTATTCCCCATTACCTGTATTTCTTATTTCCTAGTAGCAAGAACAATATTCAACAGATGTTCCTAAAACTTTGAGTTCCAGCTTCTCCCCATCCCTCCCTC
>JAQQSK010005572.1:0-14846 GCA_028658325.1 Potorous gilbertii
CCCCTCTCGTCCTCCTGCCCCTCTCGTCCTCCTGCCCCTCTCGTCCTCCTGCCCCTCTCATCCTCCTGCCCCTCAGCCCCCGGGCGGCCCTGGCCTGCCCCTCTCGTCCTCCTGCCCCTCTCATCCTCCTGCCCCGCAGCCCCCGGGCGGCCCCTCTCATCCTCCTGCCCCGCAGCCCCCGGGCAGCCCCTGGCCTGCCCCTCTCGTCCTCCTGCCCCGCAGCCCCCGGGCGGCCCCTGGCCTGCCCCTCTCGTCCTCCTGCCTGGCAGCCCCCGGGCGGCCCCTGGCCTGCCCCTCTCGTCCTCCTGCCCCTCTCGTCCTCCTGCCCCTCTCGTCCTCCTGCCCACAGCCCCCGGGAGGCCCCAGCCTGCCCCTCCTGCCCGCAGCCCCCGGTCTGCACGCACCGTGCTGGGGACGGGGCTGCCTTACCCGGTTCATGTCGGGACGGGGTTTGCATTGCAGTCAAGACGTGCTTTCCCTGCATTGAGCAAGTGGTCCGCCTGAAGGTTGTGTCACCCGGGATGCTGATGGGAGGGGGAGTGGGGAGGTCAGGGGTCAGCTGCAGGGAGAAGGGAGAGGGGAGTCCTGGAACCAGCAATTTCACCAACCCCGTCCGCTCTGTGCATGCACCTTTGCGGGGCATTTGCGTGTTTTCAGAAGTTGTGCTCAGACTCGGATTTGATGGTATCAGCTGTGACAAATCTGTGTAGGAGCTTACACATACAGACTTAGGACTGTAGCCCAGCATTACATAATAGACGGGAACGGCATGAGATGGAGTGAAACCCTTGACAGCCCTCTCAGGGGTCTTCTGTCCCTCTCACCCCAACCACGATTTCTGTTTTAAAATGGAGTGTTGTATTTTTAAAAAATCATGTCATATCAGGTAAGGAATAGAACTTTAAACACATCTCTACCCAGATGCCCGCCCCCTCCCCCCATTAGAACTTTTAGATCCTGCATATACTTTAGTGTATTTATCGTTTTTAAAAAAATATCCTCTAAATATACCATTCATTTTGGATTCCAATTCTTGTCCCTCATTTCATGGGGGGGGAGGCAGTTTTACTGTAGACTTGCTGCAAACTCACACTGATGATATTCTTAACAAATACTACAGCAATGCAGATACTATGGACTAATAATAAATGAAACAGAAAACCTTGCAGTAATTCTTAGTGAACTGAGTTCCCAAGGTCAAAGGGAGGCCTTGGTGGTGTAACTTCCAGTTCTGATAACACTACAGAGAATATTCGTGATGCTAAGGTGAATTAGCAAGGAAAGCTCTGTGAACTTCTTCTTTTTGTATGTTTTTTTTCTCTTTTGCAGTTTCAGTTGAATTATGGGGTGGTTCTGTTTTTTTTTTTTTACCTTAATGATAGTTTTCTAACTCAATATGTAAGTGGAAGGCTTTTTGAAAGTGATAGTTTTGCTTTTAGAATACCTTAAAATAATGACTTGATAATATTCTGTTCCCCAATTTTGGCTACTTCAGTTATCCAATAAAATAGTGCTCATTGGATGCTTAACTTGCAGTGTAACACTGGATCAAAAACATTGAATCTGTTGGCTCTTTTATGAAGTTGTTCTGTTTTGACCTTAACACAAGTTTTTCCATTCCCTAAAGGAAGTTACCTTGTAGAGTTTTCCTACAAGGAGAAATGTCCGTTCTTCCAGGATTTATGATTGATGGCTTATGAAATCAGTATAAAAATATACTGAGCTAAAATGGAGAATTAACTTTTCAGGAAATGAAGGTGAGTTGAGTGATTCGCGTTTGTGAGCGCCCAGGGAGCCTCTTGTGAATATTTTACAAGGGATGAGAATTTTCCTTTTATGTTTACATTTTGACCTGGACAAGACCAGGATGGACAGGCCTGATTTGGAGATGAGCTGCATCTTTGAAAAGAATGAGATTTCAGGTCCATTGGATTTGGATTTCAGGTTAACCGTTGTTCAGTGGTTTTAGCCATGTCTAACCCTTCATGACCCCATTTAGGATTTTCTTGGCCAAGATACCAACATGATTGACCATTTCCTTTTCCAGCTCATTTTACAGATGAGGAAACCAAGGCAAACCAGATTAAGTGACTTGCCCAGAGTCACACAGCTAGTACTGTCTATGGTCAGATTTAGATTTAGGAAGATGAGGCTTCCCGACTCCAGGCCTAGTACTCTCTTCATTCCTGTGCCACCTATCTTAACTAGCTGACATCTTTTGGATCCATAAGTTCACAGTGTCCCAGTTGACCCTTCAGCACTAAGATCACAACTAGTAAATTTCAAGCCTTAGTGGTCATTTATTCCATCTCATGACCTAAAAAGAATACCTGTTAATGACACCTTGACAAGAGAGAGGTCTTTCAGCTTTTGCTTAATCCTACTGGGAGGTCCAGGTGTGCTCTACTTTGGGGCTGCTCTAATTATTAGGAAGCTCTTTTATAAATCAATCCTAAATTTACTTCTTTATAACTTCCACCCATAGCTCTTGTTTCTGTCTTTTGGGGCAAAACAGAAAACTCCAATCTCTCCATATAAGATTCTTTCAAGTATTTGAAGGGTAGTTATGGTGAATCTTCTTCTTTTAGTTAAACATTTCAGGTTCTGTTAACTAGTGTTTAACTTGTAAGAACTGAGACCTTTTGTGTTCTTTTCCCCTTCCTCAATTTATCAGTAAACCTTTATTAAGCATGTTCTTTGTGCCTGGAGAGGTGCTAAATGCTGGAAATAAAAAGAGAGGCCAAAAGAGTCCCTGCTCTCAAGAAACTTGCCATTTAATGAGGGAGACAGCATGCAAACAAATATAAACAAAAAAAGCTGTATACAAGATACATAGGAAATAATTAAAAGAGGGAAAGCACTGGAATTAAGGGAGGTTAGGGAAAGCTTCCTGTAGAAGATGGACTTTTAGTAGGAACTGGAGAGAAGAGAAAACTCCTGGAGCCAAAAGATGGACTGTGTATCTGTATCCTTTCTATAATGTGGTGTTCAGAACTGGTCAGCACAATACTCTGGATGTCATGTGACAAGTACAGAATAGAGAAGCACAATTATCTCCTTATTCATGGAAGTTATACCTTGTTTAATTACAACTCAGGATTTTATTAGCTTAGTGTAACCCCAGACTTTATTTTATTACTCTTGAATCACTCTCTTGACTCAGTGACCTTGTAGTCCACTAAAACCATCACATCTTTTTCGTTCATCTATTGCTGTCTAATCGTATCTTCCTCATATTTCACTTGTGAAGTTGACTTCTTGCACACAAATATAAAACTTTACTTTGATCTTTATTCATTTTCATCTTATTAGATTCAACTCTGTATTCCAGATTTTCAGGGGTTTTTTGGGAGGATCCTGCCTTTGTCATCTGATATATCAATGACCTTTTCTAGGTTTGAGTTCTTTGCATATTTGATCAGGATAAATACCTTTAGTTAGGTCATTAATAAAAAATATGAGCAGAAATTCCATAGGAAACTACTTTCTCAGTTGACATTGAACTATTAAGTTTGACCCACCAACTCCTGGGGCTGGTCATTCAACCAGTTCTGAATTGACCTCATTGTTACATTGTCTAGCTGACAACTCTTCAGTATTCTCCATAAGCATAGAATGAGAGACTTCATGAAATGTTCTGTAAAACTCTAGATAAGCTTTATAAAATAATAGCATTTTATAATTTGCAGAGCACTTTACAAATACCATCTTATTTTATCCTCACAACAATCCTAGGCAGTAGGTGGGTTTATTATTCTTATTTTACAGATGAGGTAACTGGCTTGAAGAGGTTAAGTGACTTTCCCAGAGCCCCACAGCTAGTATATACCTGAGGCAGCATTTGAATTCAGATCCCCAAGAACTCTAAGACCTCCTGAACTCCAAGTCCCACTCTATATCTACTGTGCCATCTAGTTGCCTCTATTGCTGTTACATTCCTCTGATCTATCAATTTAATAATGTCAAAAAAGGACATTTTGGCATTGGAAAGACCTCTTCTTTATAAAGGTATGCTGGTGCTTTGGGATCCCTATTTCCTCTTCTGGACATTTTCACTAACCATCTCCTTCATGTATATTCTAGAGTTTTCCAAGAAACTGCAAGTCACACATAATGGCCTATATTTTGACTATTCTACTACCTTGCCTATTTTGAAAATTTGGACAGTATTTGTTCATCCTCAGTCCTCTAATATCTTTCGTGTTCTCCACTTACCCTATTCCTTATTTTGTTTGGCACTTTTAAATGTTTACCTCCAGATGCTCATCTTCAGAGAGAACCTAACCAATGTGCTAAAAGTCTTCCTTTTAAAAAAATTTTAATTAATTTATTTGTGTTCAGTTTTCAGCAATCACTTCCATAAGTCTAAAATTTTCTCCCCCTCTCTTTTCCTTTCCTCCCCAAGATAGCAGACAGTCTTATATGGGTTCTACACGTACATTTTTATTAAACACATTTTCACATTAGTCATGTTGCATAGAAGAATTAAAATGAATGGGAGAAACCATGAGAAAAAACAAAACAAAACATAACATAAGAGAAAAGTCTGCTTCATTCTGTGTTCTGATTCCATAATTCTTTCTCTGGATGTGGATGGCATTTTGCCTCAAGAGTCCTTTGGGGAATGTTTTAGGTCCTTACATTGCTGTGAAGGGCTTAGTCTATCAGAAACAGTCTTCTAGGACTTTTAGCAATCCGTAGAACCCATGCAGATTGTTCATCAGTTATCCTCCTTATGTGACTGACTCACCTACCCCCTTTTCAAATTGTACATTTCTGCAAACCATGAAAAAATTAAGTCAGCAAATACTTACTCAACATATAGTATGTTCAAAATGCCCTGCTGGACATTGTGAATAATACAGAGATGATTGAGAAACTGCCCCTGCCTTCAAGAAGCTTATAATCTATTTGGAGAAAAAAAGAAAATGAAACACAGAGTCAACTGAGATGTCTTTACTAAATCAGTTGTAGAAATACCAAGTGTCGTGAGATCAGAGAAGAGAGAAATCTTGTGGGCTCAAGTAATCTTTCAAGACTTTAAGGAAATTGAGAAATGAAGCAGTGGACCGGAGCTCATCCCAGATAAGGGTGATTGTGCAAAGGCAGAACATTTCTTCTGGAGGCAGAAAAGTGAAAGGTACTTTTAAGGTGCTAGTAAAGATCCTAGTCTGCCAAACATAAGGAATAGGTATAAGGAAGTAGTAGTGAATAATAATGACGGTAGACTGAGGTCAGATTGTAGAGAGCCTTGAAAGAAGGAAACAGAGCATTTGTTAAGCACCTAATATGTAAGTGCCTGGGACTGAGCTTTAGCCTTTACAAACATCTCATTTGATCCTCACAGTCTTTCAAGATAGGTACTTGTTACCATCCTCATTTTACCTTGGAGTATCCCAGGATCGAAAGTTGTGGAGAGATTTGCCCAGGGCCACTTGGCTGGAATGTGCCTAAAGCAGGATTTAATCTCAGGTATTCACTTTGCCCGGTAACTGCCCTGAACTTCAGGCTAAGGAATTCAGACTTCATCTTTTCGGTGGTGGAGGGATTTAGAGGTTTTTGAACATGAAAGTGACATAATAATAATGCCTAACATTTACGTATAAGTATCTAAAACACTTGGACAGTGCTTTACCTATAGTATCTCATTTGGTCCTTACCACAATTCTATTGGATAAGTGCTCTTAATCTCCATTATCTGAATCTGAGAGGGATAAACCAGATGTAACCCAGGGTTACACAACTAGTATCTGAGATGGGGAGAATTTGAATTCAGGCCTTTGTGACCCCAAGTCTAGTGGTCCATCCACTATACCACAAAGTGTTATGTGTGTTTGTTGTGTGGGGATTTGGGGGATTTGGGGGCTGGTTTTTTTTTTTAAAGGAAGATTAGTCTGGTAGATGAAAAGAGACTAGAGTCAAAAAAACCTATGGGAGGCTCTTATTTTCTGGGTAAGAGATGAGAACGTACAGTTAGGCAACTGCAGCGGAAATAGAAAGGAAGGTAGATACAAAAAGAACAGTTATGGAACACTTTACAAAGGGAGCATCCATGGGATTTGGTGACATGCGCATGTGAGGAATGAGGACAAGAAAGCATCAAAGATGACTGAGATTTTGGGTCTGGCTGACTAGGAGAAGGGTGGCACCATTTAACCAGTCAGTCTACATGCATTTACTAAGTGCTGATTCAAAGAAAAAGTAGAAATAGTTCCTACATTGAAGAAGCTTCCGTTCTAATGGGAATATAGAAGATACATGCAGAGTAGATAAAAGGTTACTTTTAATATGGAACCAGTATTGGGGAAAAAAAGAAAGAGGATGAATTTGATTTTAGACACTGGATTTACCATGATAGTAAAACACCCAAGTGGAAATGTTCAATAGAAAATTGGAGGTGTTGAGAGAGAGTTTGGGGCAAGTTCAGGTAGGGCAGAAGGTACGGCTTTGGGAGTCATCAGCATAGAGGAAGCAGTGTGAGTGAGATTTCCAAAGGAGAGGGGCTAGCAAAGTTGTGGGAGAGCAGGGTCTGGGGCCCAGGTCTCCTTTGGAGATATATCATCTAGACTTAGTTACTTATTAATTATTCAAACTTAAGCAAATTACTTCATTGTACTGAGCCACCTCTCTGTAAAATAGGGTATTCCAGCTAGGTCCCAAATAGAGTGAATAGCAAATCCCTAGAAATGGTTGCATTATTTGAATTCTTTCCTTTGGACTGTAATTCCATTGGCCATATTTTACATAATAATATTTTAAAATAGTGATAAGTCAAATACATAGGACCACTTCAGAAAATTCATTATTCACATTAATTGGGACCTAACTGTAGAATAAACAGTAACTTTAAACCCCTTTTTACTCTGTCTATGACTATAGAAGTAATGTGGGACAAGTAGGTGGGATAGCCAATAGAGTACTAGGCTTGCAATAAGGAAGATTCATTTTCTTGAGTTCGAATCCCTCCTCAAGCACTTACTATCTGTGTGTTCCTGAGCAAGTGATCTTACCCTGTTTCCCTCAGTTTCTTTATCTATAAAATGAGAAGGAACTGGCAAACCATTCCAGTCAAGAAAACCAAAATGGCGTCATAAAGAGTTGGACCCAACTAAACAACAAGAAATAATTAATTGCATACCCAGGACTTAGCACAGTGCCTTATACATAATAATAGGCACTTAATAAGTGTTTCCTGGATCTCCTGTTCTCATTTTAAAATGGGGCTTATATTTGCATGGCTAATCAGTGGAAGAACTGGAATGGGAAGTTTTGACTCCAAGTTCAGAGTTGTTTTTACTATGCTATGTTACGTCTTATTATAGAGGGGGGGAGGAGAGAGGAATGAGCATTTATTAAGCACCTACTCTATGCCAGCTGTGCTAAACACTCTACAAATGTTATCTCATTTGACTCTCACAACAACCCTGTGAGGTGGGCACTGTTATCCTCATTTTACAGTTGAGAAAACTCAGAATGCAGTTTTCTCTTGAGCTTGTTTGCCCAAGTTTGCACAACTACAGTTCAGGAAACTGAGGCATGCAGAGTTTAAGTGGTTTATTTGCCCAAGGTCACATAGCTCCTGAAAGTCTGAGATCACATTTGAACTCAGGACTTCTTTACTCTAGGCCCAGTCACCTAGCTATTTTGTTTTGCCTTGTAAGCAATAGGAAGAGCTTTCACCATTACTAGAAGTTTTCTTCTTCTGATTGTCATCTTAATAATTAAGGCTTTGTGACATCAGAATGCAATGAGAATCAAGACAGGTATCAGTAATGTGACATTCTAAATGGTAATGAAAAAATAAGCTGCTGAGGTTGGGTAGTGGGGTAATAGGATGGCTGAAAGCTCGTTTCATAGAATTGTGACTTGGTAAATTATTAAGGAGAAAGTACAAGGGGAAAATGAAAAGAATAAGAATGAATTTTAAAAGGTTCCAACTCTCTGGAATATAACCATAAATATCAGGTGAATGAATGTGCGGTGTTTCTTAAAATGACTTGGTGGTTATATTGAATCTTGACATTCTCCAGCAGAAATTCCTTGTCTGTTATTATTTTGTCCTCTTTCCATTTTTTAGAAAATAAGGCACTTTTGCTAAATTCTAGTTGGAAGAGGACATGTACAAAGATGGTAGTACTAGTGGTGGCCAAATAAAATAAGAGTCATAGAAAGTTTCAGAGCTCTTCTCAGCATTTTGTGTAAGAAAAAGCAAATGTGAAACCATAAAGTGGGATTTTACTTGCTTTTCCATAATTTCCCTTTAGCATCATGTTTTCCTGTAGTCTTCATATTTGTTTTTTTCAAAATGCAGTAATATTCCATTAGTCATATAACACAATTTATGTTTTTAATAGATTGCCTTTTTGTCTTTATATTACTTAAATTTTCCTTTCCTGCATGCATTCTTTCCCCATCTCCCAGAAAACCTTCCTTTATAAAAGAAAGGAAGGAAAAAAGGAAAGAAAGAAAGGAAGGAAAGAAGAAAAGATAAGAGGGAAAAAATTAGTAAAAACTGATCAACACATCAAAAATAAGACACTATATGCAATGTTCCACATCCATCAGTCCTATTTTCAATAGGGAATCAAACTTGTCCCATATAATTTTGAAACATTCTGTTTCAATTTTCAAACATTCAAATTCAGTGCCAGTTATCATTTTGGGGTAATTTTTTCACTGGCATTTTTATAGTCTTTTTGTGTTTTGTTTTCTTGGCTTTGCTTACTTTGATTTGCATCAGTTCATGTAAGCTTTTCCATGCTTTCTTGTATCCACATTCATTGCTACTTATGGCATAATAATATCCCAACACTTGTATCTCACACTTTGTTTAATCATTCTGAAATTAATGGACGTTTTACTTTATTCCAGTTTTCTTCTACTACAAAGAGTGCTATTATAAATACTGTGGTATATTGTAAAATCAATTTAGTACTCTACATTTTCCTGACTTAGTCAAGGTATTTTCATTATTTGTATACACAAGGGAAGAATCGGACCATGAACATTCAAACAGGTCTTATAAACATTCTTCCTTCTAATTAGCATATAAATAATTTATAGGCTTACAGCTCAGTTCAGGATACAAATGACAAATTGGAAGTGGAACAAAACTGAAAGGTGAATGGCAGGGCATTCAGTGTTATACAGGGCTGAAAGAGCAAATACAAAATTAAGAGGTTGAAGGTTATAGAAACACAGTCTAACTGAAACATTCTAGGAGCAAAATCCTGCAAGGTGTCAGAGTGGACTTTGAGAAGATATTCTCCATTGTTCTGCCTAGGGACAGCATTCTTTTCCATAGGGATGGGTTTTCCCATAGTTTCTTCATGGTTGCAAAACCTAGTCTACCCTTAGTCTAAGACCACTGCACGGATGTGAATCTCTTTAGAAGCACTACAAATTAAGTCTGCCCTGAGGCGCTTACTCTGCAGTTGTACAGGATTCCTTTCTTACATCTTTGCCCTCCTTGGATTATGTACCAAACAGTAGGATCTCTGGATCAGAAAAATAGTCACTTTGTTTTCATGATTCCAAATTGCTTCCCAGAATGAACCAATTCGTAGCTCCACCAACCACAGTGCAACACCAGATTTTAATTGCCTCTTACACTGAAAAAAAAATCAAACTTGAAATTTGGCAAAAAGTCAAGACATGGATCTATTTCAAGTTTCCTAAATAAGGCTTAGTTTTGATTGTAATAATGAATGGCAACTTGGTTCATTGTCATCTGGAGTACTGCATTTTCATTAGAAATTAACCACATTAAGAAAATACTGTCATCTAAGGTTGTGTAACATGTTCCTTATGTGTAGTAGTTTCTTTTCTTTAAAGCTTTTCTGAAGGTAGGTTTGCAAGAGTGGTTTTGCTTTAAATCAAGATGACATTATTTTCAATTTATCTGGGCCACTTGGGCAAAATCTGTATATTTCTACTGAAACACTATTTGCTGTATAATTCTCCTGGAGCAGAGGCTATAACATTTTGACCATTTGAATGGTGAAAGAGTTGTGGAAAATAGATTAATGAAATTTTTTTTTTAATCTCAGTAAACTTGAAATGAGAGGCAGTGTAGTGAGTTGGCCAAAGATCCAACAGGGACAGGAAGACCTGGTTCAAGTGTTGCCTCTGACATATCCTGGTTATATGATGCTGGTAAGGTCATTTAACTACCCCAGGCAATTCTCTAAGACCAAACTGCCCAGAAGTTCCTCCAGGAGATACTATCACTGAATGAGTAAGAGACAAACTTTCATTCAAAGTAATCTTTACAAAAGAATGTTACCTTTCCAGTGGGTTGGGAAAATGTAACACTAGTTTCTGAATGGGGTGGGAAGGTGCTTAGGATGAACACTGAAGAAGTGGGGAAAAGCCAGAAGGAAAGTAGGCCAAAGAAATGGGTAGATGGATTATTTGCGCCTTCACAGTCTTATTCCAAGAAGTGTATGATTACCTGTTGGGGTAGGTGTATATTTTACTGCTTTAATTACTATCTGAGGATTTTTAGGGAATGTTGAGAAACTCTCTCAGATTTCAGAGCCACTCACTTGAGGACAGAAGCTACATTTCCACAGAGGGTCACTTTCACCTTTCATTTTGACTGGTTAAACCTCAAATCATGATCCATGGGACAGTGCTGGCAAATTTTAGATGCTGGGCTGTTCTTTCTGCTTATCACTGTCACAGTTCCTGGAATGAGCCAACAAAGAGAAGCAGGGCAGCCTGTTGGACTGTGGCTAAGTACAGAGTGCTTGCAGGACAAGTGGACTGTCTGTAGAGAAGTTGTTCTGCATGAGGACTGAAAATGAACAGCATTAGGATAGGGCCCAGCACTTTGCTGTTTACTTTTCACATCTATATGCATTGGTAAGATTGTGAAGGGATGTATGTGGTTTAGCCCTCTCCAAAGCTGGGATATTCTGATAGTGGATTTTAGAATTTTAGGTTTTATGAAAGAGCTGCATTTTTAAAATAGCATCCTCTGTGGATTTATAGGATTAATGTGATCACTCTGATGGTGAGATAGCATGGTAAATGGGGTAGGGGAATGAGTACTTAATTTGGAGTCCAGAAAGACTTCAATTCAAATCTGGTAGATCTGGTACTTATCAACTTGTGATCTGTGTAGGCAGGTCACATTCTTTCTTGGATCCTCAGTTATCTCAGCTATACAATGGGAATAGTGATACCTATAGCACTTAATTTATAGAGTTGTTGTGGTGATCAGATGAAATAATGCATAGGAGTGCCAACCTGACAACACCATAGAAATATGTTATTATTCCATTCTGCCTCAGTCTTCTAAGAGAAGGAAAATTAAAAAGAAAACTGAGGGTGGCTACTAATAACTAGAGGCATGTAGTACTGGGAGGAGAGTCATCGTGAGTTGACAAGGAATAATTTTAATGAGGAGTAATAATTAGGGTTTGAGAGGAAGACTTGGAAAGTGCTTTGTGATGGTCAGAGCTGTTATACTGTGAAAATACTCCAAGCAATGAAAGAGGTCATTTAATTACTATCATTAATAAATCTTTTTATTTGACCATAAGCTGAGTGCCATCACAAGCCGAGAGACTGAGCCCTTCTCCCAGAATTGGAACAGAAACAGAGAAACCAGAAAGAACAATCTTAAACCTCTCTCCCCGCTCCTGCTTTGTCTTAAAGATGGGTGACCATTTCCTCCCATAAGTTCAGAAGTAGAACGTTAGGCTTTTTGGTTGTTCTGTGATGTAGATTTTGAGTTTGTAGCTGTATATCATGGGAGATGTGCTTTTTTAATCAGTAAATTTACTTTTTAAAAAAATGAAATATGGAGGGGATAGGGAAAGGAAGGAGAAAAAACTACCATGGCTTCAGAGGTTGAAATTATCCTGAGGGCTGTGGATCAGTGTCAAGAGCTGTAGATATATACAGTAATCCTGAAAGTAATCCCTTGCACCTCTCAATGGAGTGACAAGAAAGTGTTATGTATTTGAGGAGAGGAGGGTCTAAAGAGCCAAGTGATAGTGAAAATCAACTGGGATGAATTCAGAGCCTTGTTGCATAAGAGGGGTGATTGGAAGGATCCGGGGGGAATGGGTTGAGGCAAGGTAGAAGTTAGTTACCGGATAGGAAGAATTTATTTTTTTTCCTCTATTATATAATGCTCCTTGTTCTACATTGATAATTCTCTCTGCATGAGGTTATAATCTTTGTGCCTTTTTCATTCTTCCTGGAAGAGACTTTGCAACATGTTTTGATCACACACTAAAGGATTTATAAACAACATGTCTTTAGGAGTTTCTAGAAGCATGTTAAGCACCTACGTGGGTCTGATATGACACTTTTTGCTACCTTGTCTTGGTTAAATACTCAGTTTTTTCCCCCCATCTATTTCTCTATAAATATAATCCAGAGGGCCAGTACTGTTAGAGATGGGACTTTGACTTACTCATTTCACTCCTTTAAGGCCTAATTTCTTCATCAAAGTACCTTCTCCTACTTCATCCCTTCGTTTCACTCATTCTTCTTGGAATTTTTCCCCTCCCTAGCATATTGTTAATTCCCCCTGGAATGCCTTCCCTTTTCTTAACTGCTTCTTGTCCATGATTTGCTAATGCGCAGGACACATACATAGAAGGTGCACAGGGCTCGTGGAAGAACAAGGTGAAAGAAACAAGAATTTATTAAGAACCTAGTATGTGCAGGCACTGTGCTAAGTGCTTGATAAATAGAATCTCGTCTGAGCCTCAATAACAACTCTGTGAGATATGTGCTCTCATTATTCTCATTTTACTGTCAATAAAATTGAGTCAGACAGACATTAAATGACTTGCCCAAGGCCACGCAGCTGGTAAGTGTCTGAGGTCCAGCCCTGTGACCACTGCACCATATATCTGGAAGAAGGTTTAAAGGTGGATGCATGCCTCTCCTACAGCCTTGCAACAGATTGGTCAACATGTTCTAGATTGTTGAGTCTCTTGTCTGCCAGATGAGTTGGTCATTTCCATATGATGGTATAGTTACAGGACATGCTTTATGTTTATTTAGGATGCTAGCATCTCAGATTATTGTTCTGACTATGATCTTATAGGGACCACCATTTTCTACTTAATTAGGATTGGATTCCTAAAAAAAAAATCCAAAAGATTGGGTTCAAGGAGCTCACTTTCCTGCCTTGGGTCAATATAGTTTTTTGCCTGATTTTCTCTCCTGTAATTTACAAAGCAATTTAAAGTTGCAGAAAACAGATTCTATCTCTACTCAGCAAATAACTTCTCTGCTGACCAGTGCTTTGTTATAAAAATTGATTGCTAAGGCATCAGAATCCTGCCAAAAGGAGGCATTCTGGAAAATGTGGCTAGTCATCTCTATGCTAGCTCTTCCCTGCCCCTCTTTCTCACTTAACATATTTTAAAACATTTTCTGAGACCTTAGATTATTCAACACTCTTCTCTAACTGTATGAAATTAAAACTATAAACTTCAAGAATCTAAACTTGCTCATTACCTTAAAGTTGATTGCAGTGGTATTCCATATCTTTAAGTATAGAGGTGTACCGGGATATTCTTTACTTTCATACTTTTAAATGTTTTTTTAATTGATTTGGGTGCTCCATTCTCCAAAGCAAATTGCAGCCTTGCCACTACTTAGCAGGGGAAATCTTAGGATCACAAGGTCATAACTTTAGACTAGTGTAGGTAGGTAATCATTTATAAGGATGGATGAGAAAATTGAGGACCAGAAACAGAGAAATTGTGTGACTTGCCCAAGTGTATACCAGTAAGTAGTTAAGAGGCAGAAACAAGATTTGCATTCAGAGTTTGTAATTCTAGTGTTGTTTTCACTATATTATAACCACCTAGTGGCCAATCCTCAGTGGCTGACCTTGTCTGAAATTCTGGAGGTTGGTCCTTGATAGGCATTCTGTCAAGGATTATCAGTCTAGTAGGATTGTTGATTTTGTCCTTTGTAAAGGCATAGCCTTTAAGAATTCAGGGTTGTTTCTTTGCTTCATTGAGGTATCAGACTAGAACTTTAAAGGAGAATTTATACTGTATATATTAAAATTTTTAAATTTGAAGCATTTCAGTATTCTATAGAAAATGAAATTTCCTAGGACAGTGAGAAATGGCAATTTCACTTCAAAATTGTAAGAGCTTGGGAAAACCTGGAATGGATCTAGTAAGGTGACTTGTGTTGGTATTTTATGATTAAAATTATTGCTGGGATTATGAAGAATGGGTTAATATAATGTACAGGTTTACTAACATGCCATCCATATCTTATACTTCTCACTAAAATAGTTATTTTTCCTACAGAGAAACATAATGAAAATAAGGACTATTGATAAATTGATGGATTCTGCCCTTGGATACCCTGGCTCTTATAAATCAACATTGATCTTTTCTGTCCAGGATGAACTATTTTCTTCAGTGAGCTTTTGAACTTCCTTTTCTATTTGGCTAATTCTGCTTTTTAAAGCATTCTTCTCCTCATTGGCTTTTTGGACCTCTTTTGCCATTTAGTTTAGTCTGTTTTGAAAGGTGTTATTTTCTTCAGCATTTTTTGGGTCTCCTTTAGCAAGCTATTGACTCACTTTTCATGGTTTTCTTGTATCACTCTTATTTCTCTTCCCAATTTTTCCTCCACCTCTCTTTTTTTTTTAAATTTTTATTTTATTTATTTATAAATGTTTTACAATCACTTCCTTAAAATTAAGATTTTATACCCCCACACCTTCCCCCCCTACCCCCCTCCCTCCCCATGACAGCATACAATTCTGTATAGGTTCGACATATACTTTCCTATTGAGCATATTTTCACTATAGTGATGTTATGTAGTCACACTGAGATAAGTGGAAGAA
>JAQQSK010005573.1:0-14846 GCA_028658325.1 Potorous gilbertii
ATTAAAAAAACTACTTAAAATACAATAAAAAAAAAAGAATTTAGATGTTAAGCCATTTAGTATTTTTAAGCTTACTATTGATATAAATTTATTGTGTGTAGTACCTTTTAGCAACATATAGGTTTTTGGGGCAGCTAGGTGGCGTAGTAGATGGAGCAGTATCCCTGGATTCAGGAGGACCTCAGTTCAAATTTGGCCTCAGACACTTGACACTTATTAGCTATATGATGCTGGGCAAGTCACTTAACAGATTGCCTTGCCCTGCCTCCCCAAAAAAGGGTTTTTTTTGCTCATATCTTTCAATTGGGTCTATTTTTCATTCTGTTTTGTCTGAGACTATGACAGCTACCCCTGCCCTTTTTACTTAAGCCAAAGTGTGATGGATTCTGCTCCAGGCTTTGATTTTAACTCTGTGTAACTTTCTGTTTCAAGTGTATTTCTTGTAAACAACATATTGGATTCTGATTTCTATTCTAGTCTGCTATCTTCTTCCTTTTTTATGGGTATGTTCATTCCATTCATATTCACAGTTATGATTGCTAACTGTGTATTTACCTTCATCCTATTCTCTTATACTTCTTTTATTGCCCTGCCTTCTCTTTAAGAGTCTTTTTCATTTCTGACTAATATATCCCTTAATCAACCTTCTTTCTTATTTCCCCCTTATCGCTTACCTCTTTTTTTCTTCCATTTTCCTGTTGAGTAGGATGTATTTTATGTTCAGTTATACAAGTATGTGTATTCTTCATTCCTTTAACCAATTTAGATGAGAGTGAGGTTCAAGGTGTCATCTGTTCCTATTCCACTGCTTCCTTTTGTTGTATAAATTTTACTTTATGCATCCCATTTATGTAAGATAATTTCCCCCATTCTTCATCTTTATTCTTCACTCTTCTAGTGCTTTTCTTTTCCTCACCCATTCCATTTTTAGTTGACACAACAGAATCCCCTCAGGCCCTCTGTCTAATTACTTAGACTCCTTCTATGACCCCTGGTGGTGATAAAGTTCTGAAGGGTTTCATATATCATTTATCCATATAAGAATGTAAAACAATTTAACTTTGTTTAGTCCCTTATAATTCTGATGTTTACCTTTTTATATTTCGCTTTACTTCTGTGTGTGTACTTCAGAGATTTTCCATAGCTCTGATTTTTTCATTGGGAATGCTTGGAAGTCCTCTATATTAAAAGTCCAATTTTACCCTTGTAGACTTATACTCAGTTTTTCTGAGTAAGTTAATCTTGCTTGTAAGCCTCCTAGAATGTTTAGGTCAGGTTTTATATTGGCCTAAACATTATCGTGGTGGCTGCTAAATTGTCTGTGATTCTGATTGTGGCTGCTCAATATTTGAATTCTTTCTTTGGGCTTCTTTTATTTTTTCCTTGACCTGGGAGCTCATTTGGATATAATAATATTTCTTGGAATGTTCATTTTGGGTTTTTCTTTTTTAGAGACATTTAACAGTATTTTATTTTTTCCAATTACATGTCAATATAGTTTTCAACATTCATTTTTATAAGTTTTTGAGGTCCAAATTTTTCTGCTTCCCTTCCTGCCCTCCACCTTCCTCAAGAAAGCAAGCAATCTGATATAGGTTATACATGCACAATCATGTTAAACATATTCCCACGTTAATCATATTGTGAAAGAAGAATCAGAACAAAAGGGGAAAACCTGATAGAATTGAGGGTTAGAGTGCATTTAGGGTTAGTGCGCATTTAATCATATTCCAAGCCCTTCGATCCCTTGATGCAGAAGCTGCTAGATCTTGTGTTATCCTGATTTTATTTCCATAATACTCGAATTGTTTCTTTCTGGTTGCTTGCAATATTTTCTTCTTGACTTGGAAACTCTGAAATTTGGCTACAATATTCCTAGGAGTTTTTCTTTGGGGATCTTTTTCAGGAGGTGATTTGTGGATTCTTTCAATATTTATTTTACCCTCTGGTTCTAGGATATCAGGACAGTTTTCCTTGATAATTTCATGAAAGATGATGTCTAGGCTCTTTTTTTAATCATGGCTTTCAGGTAGTCCCGTAATTTTTAAATTATCTCTCCTGGATCTATTTTCCAGGTCAGTTCTTTTTCCAATGAGATATTTTACATTGTCTTCAATTTTATTTATTCTTTTGGTTTTGTTTTGTAATTTCTTGGTTTCTCATAAAGTCATTAGACTCCATCTGCTCCATTCTGATTTTTAAAGAACTATTTTCTTCAGTGAACTTTTGAACCTCCTTTTCTATTTGGCTAATTCTGCTTTTTTAAAGCATTCTTTAAATTGGATCTCTTTTGCCATTTGAGTTAGTTTATTTTCATTAGCTTCTACTTGCCCAATTCTATTTTTTATCAAATTGTTTTCTTCAGTTAACTTTTGTGTCTTCTTTTCCATCTGTCAAATTGTTCCTTTTAAGGAGTTATTTTCTCCAGTTAGGTTTTGTACTTCCTTTTCCATTTGTCCAGTTCTTCTGTGATTTCTTTTTTCATATTTTTCAAGTCATTGGTCAGTTTTTCTTCTATTTCTCTAATTTAGGTTTTAAAATCCTTCCTGTGATCTTCCAAGAAGGCTCTTTGTCCTTCAGACCAGTTCATATTCCCTCCTGAAGTTTCAGATGGGAGTACAATATCAATCCTGACTTCTTTGGTATTGGTGTTTTGGTCCCTGTCCCCATAAAAAGATTCTATGTTTTTTTTCTTTTCTGCTTTGCTTCTTACTCATGATAATCACCCTTTTCCTGGCTTTTAAAGTAGATCTCTGCATCTGGGGCACAGGGAGCTCTGTCCCACAATTCTTGTGCCTAAAACTTGAGGCTTTGTGTGTTGTGGCCTCTGGTTCTTTCAGCTAGAAGCTAAAATGCTGCAGGTTACCTGGTGCTGAGCTGGTTGGTGTTGGAAAGCAGAGGCCAGGTAAGGTCTTTTTGGGTTTCCCTGCAGTTACCCTGGAACTAGCTCATTAAGTGTTGGGGAGGGATGGTGTGGCCATAGGAGGTCTCTCTGCTGAGCTAGAGCACAGGCAAACTCAATGGTTGGTGATTCCCATCTGTGCTAATGTCTTCCTGGTTCCTCTGGAGTGGTGAGGAATGCCTCAGAGCCTGGTGTTGGCAGTTGCTGTCTTCACCCCTGCTGGGGCTCAGGATTTTCTCCTGGTTTATTGAAGTGGGGCCATCTGAGACAGCTCTGATCCTGCACTGGTCCCCATTGGCCATAGCAAGAGAAACCTTCCTTAGCGATCTTTCTAGCCTGATGGGCTAAGAGTGTGTTTACCCCTTCTGCTGCTCCCACTGTTCCAGGGTTTTTCCTGGGGAGATATTCTCTGGGCTTGTCAAGGTCAGCAAGGGGAGGGAGATAGGAATTACCAATCACTTTGCCATCTTGGCTCCTGGAACTGGAAATCCTTAGTCTATTTTCAAAGGTGTTATTTTCTTCAGTGTTTTTTTGGGTCTCCTTTAGCAAGATGTTGACTCGCTTTTCTTGCATTGCTCTCATTTCTCTTCTCATTTTTTCCTCCACTTTTCTTACTTGATTTGCAAAGTCCTTTTTGAACTCTTCCATGATCTGAGACAATTGCATATTTATTTTGGAGGTTTTGGAAGCAGAAACCTTGACTTTTATGTTTTCCTCTGATAGTATATATTATTCTTTCTCATTCATAGGATTGAAGAAAATACCTGTTCACGAAGAAAGTAACCTTCCATAGTGTTCTTTTTTTTCACTTGGGGTATTTTCTCTGCCAGTTACTTGACTTTTGAGTCCTTTGTCAAGAAGAGGGTATACTCTATGGACCTGTAAGTTCTCAGTTCCTCCAAGGTGGCACAATCAAGGGAGAGGAGTTTACTTTTCTCCTGGCCTGTGCTTTGGTCTGGGAGCAACCATAGGCACTCCTCTGCCCAGGATCTGTGAGTAGGATTCCCTCTCTAGAACTTCCATCAGCCAATGCTCCTCCTCACCCCAGGACTGCCTTTCCGGAGTGAGACACAGATCAACAACTCAATTCCCCCCAGGGTCTTTAGACTGAGGGCTACAAAAATGGATGTTGCCACAGTGTGGAACCAGGGCTAGACCACGTTCCCTTCTCATCCAGGTGAAAGAGCATTCTCATTGACCTTTGAAGCAGTCTTTGGCTTGAATAATCTGGGAACTGCAGCTGCTGCTGGGGATTCTTTTCCTTGAGGCATGCTCCAGTCCTCTTTCTGCCACACTGTGGGCCGAAGGCTGGGCTGGGTTCTGTGAGCTGCACTCTGCTCCGAGTCCTGTGTGACTTCCAGGCTGCCTTGGACCGGGAATCTCTTTCACTCTGTTGTTTTGTGGCTTCTGTTGCTCTAGAATTTGTTTAGAGTCATTTTTTACAGGTATTTTATGGGCTGTGGGCGGAGAGCTTTTACAGGTCTATCCTTCTGCTCTGCCACCTTGGCTCAGTCCTCCATCAAATAGTATTTTTTAAGGACAAAAAAGAATAATATGAAAAAATTCAGTGTGACTAATTAATACACTGAAAGGTCTGCGAATAGGTACCATGGGCAATATTTGTGCACTTTCCACCTTTGCAAAGGTGTGTAATGGGAGTGTTTTCTTTTATCTCTTCTTTTGAGCCATACATGTTCCTTTTAATTTTTCAGTATTAACTTTTGATTTTTTTTTTGTGGTGTTTCATTCAATTTGCATTCTTGCAATCATTCTATATATTATTTTCTCAACCCTGGTTGCGTCACTCTACATCAGTTCATGTAGATCTGTTCATGCTTCTCTGTACACATCCCATTCATTATGGTTTGAGGATACATCTGCACTGAATATTGTGTTCTTCCTTATTACCATTCTCTAGAAAAGTTGCCAGACTGCCAGCATTTCCACTTCAGAAGATGCCTGCCAAGCTCGCGAACAGGTTGATGCAGAAGTACAAACTGACCCACCTTCTCCTGTGGCCCTACGTTATGCTGCCCAGCAAGATATCCCTGGGTTGGCCTCTTTCCTCCGTCGGGTAGAAAACCTTATCATCCGAGAGCTGGATAAGAACTGGCAGAGCCATGCATTTGATGGCTTTGAGGTGAACTGGACAGAACAGCAGCAGACGGTATGGAGGGGTGGGGTAAGGAAGGTGGGAATTGGGTTCTCTATATCCTCTGACAACTCCAAGGTTTCTTTATTTTCTCCCAGTTTTATTTTCTACTTCACAGTCTTCCCATTAGGATTTCTGCAAGCCTCAGAATTTTAATTTCATGAAAATGGTTATCTGGTTCTAAAGAATTCTGAGAACCTGAGACTCAGGGAAGTTTGAATGACTTTTTTCCCTCTCATTTCCCACACATTTATTCTTTGTATCTCTGATTTTGGCTTGCCTTCCCAGGGTGACTCAGTTTAATTTTTTTAAATTCAGTTTAATAAAGGTTCTTGACAACAAATATATAAAAATATTCTTTGAAATTATTTGAAGACTACCACCATTGCATTAATAATTCTTTCCCTGTTTGGGTCCTGTGTGGTCACTCTTCCTTCTGGATTGCAAGTTTTCTGACTAGCCTTAAGCAACAAAATTTAATTTATTTTTAGCATTTGGGGTGGAAAATTTTCTAGAATATGTCACATATTCCCTGCCTACTTAAATAGAGAATATTATACAAAATATTACCTCTTTTTAAAAATGTTTTATTGATGCTCTATTTTTATGAACATTTTTTATTGAAGTTTTCAATCATCTTTGAACATGAAAGACAACACTGATGTACAGTGATTCTCAGTGGGATTTTCCCTTGGCTTATCACAAAGACACAGCTTTTCTCCTTTTGATCTAGATTTTCCTTTTCCTATTGGTACACAATTTTAAAATCAGCCTAGCTTTGTAATTTATACAGCATATTCTGCTTGTGAGATTCCAACTTTGTTGTCAATTAGAAATAGTGATTGTAGTATCAATTATAGTATAAGTTTGCCCTGAGGTTTTGAGTCCAGAATTATAAGTTATAGGTTTTAGAATTTGTTTGTACATTGTATGCATTTAATGGACAGAATTAAACATACTACAGCAATTCTTGAAAATTTGGGATATTTCTGTCCTCCCGCAAATTTCCCTGAGAATGTTCCATTGGCAGTTAAGGAGTGATGGGACTGGAGTATGTGTGATGAATTCTGGGAGTGTGGCAAAGGAGAAAATAGCCTACTTGCATGTTAATGAGAAATATTATCTTTGAGTCAAGAGAGCCAAAAAAAAAAAAGTCAGTAGACTAGCTAAAACATAAAAGGTCTTATTTTAAATGTATCCATAGCTTAAAACAAAGCACAGAGATTGACAAATCTCTGAGGTCAGCATCTGATTTTCGTGGTAATTTTAATAACTTCTAAGAGAAGCTTGCTAACAGGTACTCCCATGTCTTTACACTGCAGCCTCTTTGTGTAAAAATTTAAATTTAAAGTCCAATTCCTGCTATATTCAGACTTTTTAAAAAAAAAATTTATTTTTAGTTTTCAACATTCATTTCCACAAGATTTTGAGTTCCAAATTTTCTCCCCATCTCTCCCCTCCCCCTGCCCCAAGACACTGTGCGTTCTGATTACCCTTTCCCCCAAGCTGCCCTCCCTTCTATCACACCCTTCCCTTCCCTTATCCCCATCTCCTCTATTTTATTATGGGGCACCTAAGACTTCTATACCCCATTACCTGTATTTCTTATTTCCCAGTTGCGTGTAAAAACAATTTTAACATTCATTTTTAAAACTTTGAGTTCCAACTTCCTTCCTCCTTCCCCATGCGTCCCCATTGAGAAGGCAAGCAAGTCAGTATAGGTTATGCATGTGTAGTTTTGAAAAAGACTTCCATAAAAATCATGTTGTGAAGAACTAACTATATTTCCCTCCATCCTATCCTGCCTCCCCATTTATTGTGTTCTTTCTTTTGACCGTGTCCCTCCCCAAAAGTGTTTACTTCTGATTATCCCTCCTTCCATTTGTCCTCCCTTCTATCATCCCCCCATCCCACTTATCCCTTTCTCCCCTAATTTCCTGTAGTGTAAGATAAATTGTAATACCAAATTGAGTGTGCATGTTATTCCCTCCTTAAGCCAAATGTGATGTGAGTGAGCTTCACTTTTTCCCTCTCACCTCCTCCTTTTCCTCTCCATTGAAAAAGCTTTTTCTTGCCTCTCTTATGAGAGATCCTTTGCCCCGTTCCATTTCTCCCTTTCTCATCCCAATATATTCCTCTCTCACCTCTTAATTTTATTTTTTTAGATATCATCCCTTGCTATTCAAATCGTCCTATGCCTTCTGTCTATATATATATAATCCCTCCAACTATCCAAATGCTGAGAAAAGTCTCAAGAGTTACAAATATTATCTTTCCATGTAAGGATGTAAATAGTTTAACTTTAGTAAGTCTCTTATGATTTCTCTTTCCTGTTTGCCTTTTCATGCTTCTCTTGATTCTTGTGTGTGAAAGTCAGATTTTCTATTCAGTTCTGGTCTTTTCATCAAGAATGCTTGAAAGTCCTCTGTTTCATTAAATGACCATTTTTTCCCTTGAAGTATTATATTCAGTTTTGCTGGGTAGGTCATTCTTGTTTTTAATCCTAGCTCCTTTGACTTTTGGAATGTCATATTCCAAGCCCTTTGATACCTTAATGCAGAAGCTGCTAGATCGTATTATCCTGAGTGTATTTCCACAGTACTCGAATTGTTTCTTTCTGACTGCTTGCAATATTTCTTCCTTGGCCTGCGAACTCTGGAATTTGGCTACAATGTTCCTAAGAGTTTTTCTCTGGAGATTTCTTTCAGCAGGTGTTTGGTGGATTCTTTCAATATTTATTTTACCTTCTGGTTCTAGAATATCAGGGCAGTTTTCCTTGATAATT
Organism: Potorous gilbertii; assembly: GCA_028658325.1. Lineage (NCBI taxonomy): Eukaryota > Metazoa > Chordata > Mammalia > Diprotodontia > Potoroidae > Potorous > Potorous gilbertii. The sequence goes on from JAQQSK010005573.1 coordinate 7,840, forward strand.
TCATGAAAGATGAAAGGCTCTTTTTTTGATCATGGCTTTCAGGTAGTCCCATAATTTTTAAATTGTCTCTCCTGGATCTATTTTCCAGGTCATTTGTTTTTCCAGTGAAATATGTCACATTGTCTTCTATTTTTCCATTCCTTTGGTTTTGTTTTGTAATTTCTTGAGTTTTCATAAAGTCATTAGCTTCTATCTGCTCAATTCTAATCTTTAAGGAATTATGTTCTTCAGTGAGCTTTTGGATCTTCTTTTCCATCTGGACAGTTTTTCTTTTCAGGGTATTCTTCTCCTCCTTGGCTTTTTGGATCTCTTTTGCCATTTGGGTTAGTCTATTTTTTGCAGTGTTATTTTCTTCAGCATTATTTTGGGTCTTCTGTAGCAAGCAGTTGACTCTTTTCATAATTTTCTTGCATCACTCTCATTTCTCTTCCCAAGTTTTCCTCTATTTCTTTTACTTGATTTTCAAAATCCTTTTTGAGTTCTTCCATGGCCTGAGAGCGTTTCACATTTTTCTTGGAGGCTTTGTTTGAAGAAGCTTTGGCTTTGTTTTCTTCTGTTTTCATGTTTTGTTCTTCCTTTTCACCAAAGTAAGTTTCCATAGTCTAATTCTTTTTCCGGTTTTTGTTCAAAATTTTGAGCTCTTTTTCAAAGTAGTTCTCTGCTTCCATTGGGGGTGGGGGAGTGTACTGTCAGCCACTAGATTCCCCCTACAATCAGGGGACCTAGAGCTCCAGAAACAGTGGCTGCTGCTGCCACTGCTGCTGGGGGTTCCTCTCTCTGCCCGCTCACCCCTCAGGGCGTCTGAGGCTGAGGTTGGAGTAGGACCACTCCACTTTCCTGCACTGGTCCTGCAGGCTTTTCCCACTGACCTTCCAATTTATCCTGAGCGTTTTGGGGTCATGAAGTCTGGAAACCATCACAGATGTGAGGGATTCAGTCTCCCCAAGGCCTGTTCAGGTCCCCTCTCTGCACTTGCAGTCCACACTGGACTGCTCTCTGCTCCCAGCATAGCATGATAAACACTTTCTGGTGACCTTCCAGACTGTCATGGACTGGAGATTTGCTTTACCTCATCATTCTGTGAGTTCTGCAGCTCCAGAATTTGTTTAGAGCCATTTTTTACAGATATTTGGCTTGGCTTGATGGGAGTACTCTAGAAAGTGTGTGCTGTTACTCTGCCATCTTGGCTCCACCCCCAAGGGCTGGGCTATGTTCAGACTTTCATCTGGGATGTTGCCAAGATCATGATTAGGAACAATCTTTGTGGGTGAGCATCTTCCTATCTGGTAGCATGACACTGGTACTGATAAATTAACAACATATAAATTAGTGTTAGGAGATTAGGGATCCAGTCTTTGAATGTTTAAGAGAAATTATTGCAAAGACACTATATTCTTCATCCTTCCTTTCTCGGATTAGGCTTAAGTGAAGGAGAAAAGATTCATCATCTAGTTTGTGCTCAGACTCAGCTTGGTTCATGGTTCATACAGAGAATATATTTCTTCGATTGAGAAACTTTATCCTGAGACTTGAGGTATAATGATCTGGAAAGTTTCCTTAGCTTCTCCTGGGTTGGAAGTGCACAACTCTGTAGGGAAGTGAGGGCCGCTGGAGGCAGGTGAACCTTGGCTATGGGATCTGGTAAGATAATCCTGTTTCATTTCTTATTATGCATTCATTTATATACATTGTTTAATCAGTTTTGAATCGATAAGATTTTTGTTCTTCAGGAAAATATAATGGCTTCGTTTTTAATGTACTCTTTCTCTCTGATGGTGTCCTGATTCGTCCCCAGTGTTGCACGCCACCTTCGTGAAAGCCTGAAAACCCTGTGATAAAGGCTGAGAACTTCTTGTCATGTTCCTATTGTCATCTCAGAATCTCTCCTGTGTGCTCTCCAATCCTCCTTAAACAATGTCATCATCACGATTGTAAAGTAGACATATCAACTGTGTCCATCAGTTCTTCTGTCCTTCTCCTCCCAAACACATACATACACACATAGTGCCAAGGGTGAGAAGAGGGAGCATCAGGAGTTCCATGGAGCCAATGGGAACAGACCAGGGGCTGGCATGATGCTTTGTTTTTTACATCACTTTCACTTTCCAGTGACTTTTCTTCTCCCCCAAAAGAACCCTTGATAAGAAATAAATACAGTTTAGTGAAACAAATCAACAAATCAACATGTTTGAAATTGTATGCCTCATGCCCCCAACACCTACCTCTCTGCCAGAAACTGGAATGGGCTTCACTTGGAGTCTTTTGAAGTCCTTATCACTCCATGTATTGATTGAGAGCTCTGAAGGCTTTTACTCTTCTTTTCTTTTACTTTATTGTGGTCAGTATGTAAATGGTTCTCTTGCTTCTACATACTTCTTACAAATCTCCTCTAGACTCACTGAATTCTTCAGAAATAATCCTGCCCTAAAGATGAATGGTCCTTGTTGTGAACACCCCTTATAGCTGTTGAAGTATACAGGACAGTTTTTCCCTAAGGTAAATCATGTTAGAGCACTGTGCTTTTTGAGTTTTCATCTGCTTTTTAAAAATTATATTTTCCCCCATGAATTTGTTTAATCCTATTGTTGGGCAATTGTTATTCTAGATTTGTGCTACTGTAAAGAGTTTTCCAGTAGATTCCTTCCCTTTACCGACCCTCCCCCCCAAAAAAATCCTCTACCCCTACATACTTTGGTTTTTCCCTTGGAATTTTTTTTTTTTACTTAAAGAGGAACTAATGTTTGCTTGTGTGTGTGTCTGTGCATGTGTAAACATGTTCACATGTAAATTTCAGAGTGTCCTTCATTTATTTTTGGCATTTATCTGTTTCTTCCACCCCCATCCCCACCCTCAAATTTAATTTAATTTTTTTCCAGTTAACAAACATTATTTTTCTCTTCCACTTACTCCTCCCCAGATAAACAGTAAAAAACTCAATAAATAATAAAACAATAAACAAAAAATTAAAAAAAAAGAAAAAGGAAACTTATAACAACTATGTATATGTCATGCATTTGTCAAACAAAACATTTGCCCACATTGACCATGTGCAGAAATGTATGTCTCACTCTCAATTAAAAGTTCATCGCTTACCCTTTTTCTCTGGAAGCATGATTCCTCAGTGCATTGATCAGAGTTCCAAAGTCTCTCACAGTAGCTTTGCTTTGTAATATTTCATTGTATAAATTGTTCTCCTAATTCTACTCACTTCACTCACTATGCATCATTTCATAGCTATCTTCCCAGTTTCCCCAGAAACTTTCCATTTCTTCATGTCTATGGCACAACAATGTTCCATTACATTCACATACCATTATTTTTTTTAACCATTCCCAATTATGTGACCATGCCTTTAGTTTCTAGGTCCTATTATGAAAGGAGCTCCTGTAAATATTTTTATACATATGAGTCTTTTCATCATTTTTTTTATTTCTTTGAGTATAGGCCTAGTAGTGGCATCATTAGGTCACAGTTTAAAGACATTTTGGGTCTAATTCCAAATTGCTTTCCAGAATGGCTATACCATTCCACAGCTCTGTCATCCTCATCCTTATCCTTATTAAATATAATATGATAGGATAGAGTATAATATAATATGATATGATGTGATATAACACAATATAATGTAGAGTATAATATAATTAGAAATATAACTGTACTGTAGAATTGTAATATGCACTATTATATAATTATTAATTATATTAATGATAATAGTAACTAGCATTTATATAGTGCTTTAAGGTTTGCAAAGTACTTTATGCATGTTAGCTCATTTTATCCTCATGACAGTTCTGAGATAAGCTATTGTGATTTCCATAGATGGAGACAAATCACTTTCTCAGGGTCATATTATCTAATTATCTGAGGCAGGATTTGAATTCAGGACTTCCTTACTGTAGGTCTAGCATTCCACTGAACCACATAACTATATTAACAATGCATTAGTGTTCCTCTTCTAGTAAATCTTCCAACATTTGTCATTTTCCTTTTTTGTCATATCTGCCAATTTGATGGGTATGAGGAAGAGCTTTAATTTGCATTTCTCTAGTTATTAGTGATTGGTAATATTTTTACATATGATTATTAATAACTTAGAAAACTGTTCATATTCTTTGACCATTAACTGTGCAGTGGCTCTTATTCTTATAAATTTGAATCAATTCCTTATTTATCTTAAAAACAAGACCTTTGTCAGAAAAATTTGCTACAAAAATTTTTTCCTTATTAGCTGTTTCCCTGATAATTTTAACTGCATTGGCATTATTTGTGTAAATACTTTAAAATTTTTATATCATCAAAATTGTCCATTTTGTCTTTTCTTTACCTCTCCTTTTTTGTCCCTAAATGCTTTCCTTACTTATAGATCTGAAAGGTTAGGAGACTGCTTCCCTTTTCCCTTCAAGCCTTCCACCTTGTTTCCTTAGAATCTTGTCATTGCTACCCTTGTAATATCTTTTGAAGCTCTTTTCCTTTCCTGAGACTGCCCCGATCCTGTGCAGGCCCTCATCCCCTCACATCTGGACCATTGCAGTAGGCTGTTCTCCCTGCCTCAAGCCTCTCCCCTCTCCAGGCCAGCCTCATCTCAGCTGTCAAAGGGATCATCCTCAAGCAGAGGTCTGACTTTGCCACCTCCTGCTCCGTAAACTCCAGTGGTTCCGTTACCTCCAGGATCAAATATAAAATTCTCTGTTGGCTTTTAAAGCCCCTCACAACTGGCTCCTTGTGCTCTGTGATACAGTGACATTGGCCTTCTTGCATTTCCTCATACAACGCTCCATGTCCCAGTTCTGCTTTGTCCCTGGCTTTCCCATTTTACCTAACCTTAATCATTGAATGGGCACGTTGAGACCTGTTAAAGACTTTAGCTTCAACCCCAGCATCCTGGGCTATCTCCATTTGTCCCTAGTCCACATCTAGCTCTGGAGGAGAAGGTGAGGCTGGTGATCTTGTGCAGCCCTCCCTCATTTCAGTCCAGTTCACTTGCACGTCCTGGTAACATCTCCCTGATGTCACGGTCCTCCTGGAGAAGAAAGGCCAAATAGCAGCAGCCCACATGCTCTTCCTTTTGGTTCCCCCCAAACCCCCTTGCTTTTCTGGCTTCATCACAATCTTAGCTCCACTTCCCCCTCAGTGCTGGTGATCTCCCTCTGAGGTTGTCTCCCCCAGGAAGTATGAGCCTCTGGAGGGTGGGGCTTGTTTTTGCCTCTCTTTGTATCTCCAGCACTTAGCACAGTGCCTGGCCCATAGGAAGTGTTTAGTAAATGTTGCAGTGGCTCTCTAAGGTAGAATTACTTTTTTTTTTTTACAGTTTTTATGTGATTTACCTTATTGTGGAGATTCCATCTATCACTCATAGGATTATAAAAGATGGTTAGGATTTCAGGAGTCCAACTTGTGGCTAGAAAAGATTTCTGTGTGACTACAGCTTTGCACATGTGCTCCAGCAGCCTGCCTTACTGCTTCTGATTTGCTCCCTCCAGGGAGCAGTGCTAAATATCTAGGGATAGGGACTGGGATTATATTGATATGGGTCATTTCTGGATGAATGTTTTCCTATACCAATGCAGATTGGCACCTTTTCTTCAATTTATTGTCTAAGAGATTTGACTTGAGCCCTGAGAAGTTAAGTGATTTGTCCAAGGTCACACAGCTCATCTGTGTCAGATGCGGGACTTGAACTCAGGTCTTTCTGACTTGCAGCCACCAGTTTCCATCCACTTAATGCACTGTCTCCCTGCTGAGTAGATCTCCAAGCTGGTTAGAATGGTGCCTAAGACAGGAGGCGATGGAGTATGCTGGGCTTACATTGAGGAAAAGCCAGGTGTGTTACTTCATTGACTTTGCTGCCTGGCTCTTTAGAGGACTCTCAGGCTTCTATCATAGGACTTTGCTTTGTTCTGCATAGAAGATGTGTTAACTCTATTTGACTCTGTTTCTTTCTTGTGCACGACAGAAATATTAGGGAAATACTTGGAGTAGGCTTGTGAAATCTCTGTATTTCTTTGCAAGTCTGAATTCTCCAATCTGGAAGGGGCTTTTCTTCATTTGAGGTACAGAGAGGCTTCATCTCCCTGGGCTAAGGAACGTGTGATTTTTTTTTTTGGGCAGGTAACCTGCCAGCACACCCTGTGCTACCCGCTGGCCCAGGCTCAGAAGCTACAAGTGACCAGCGTCTCCTGGAATGCCACTGGTTCAGTGGTAGCATGTTCCTATGGACGGTGAGTATCTGGGAGAAGGGACATTAGGAGCCCAAGCTACTTTAGGGCTTAAGCAGAGTGCAGTCTCAGCTCTGCCATTGCTCTGCTTTATGATCTTGGGCAAATTACTTTATCTTTCTGGATTTTATTTTATTATTTTCAGTGAACAAAAATCTATTTTCTCCCCTTCCTCCCATCAAAAACAAAAGAAAATAGAAAAAAATAAGTCTTTGTAACAAATGTGCATAGTCTAGCAAAACAGACTGCCAGATTGGCTACATCCAGAAACGTAGATCTCTTCTTTGCCCTAAGTCCATCACCTCTGTGTCAGCCAGTGGGTAGCATCATCATCATCAGTACATGAAGGTAAGTTGGGAGAAACAGAGAAACTGGTCAGCTCTTGGTAATGCAGGAGAGAAAAGAGTCAGGGATGGCTATGAGACTGGGAACCTGAGAGACAGAAAGCTATTGATCCCATTAACAGAAATGGGCAAGTTTAGATAGTGAGTTCTGTTTTAGACATGCTGAAACTGAGATGCCTATAGGACACCCCTAAACAGCTAGGTGGCTTAGTAGATAGAGTGCTGGGCTTGGAGTCAGGGAGTCAGGGTGATCATTGGTGACTTTTGGCACTAGCCCATCTACTGGTGGGATCAGAAACCAGGTATTGGTGAGCACCTCTATTGATGAAGAATTTACCATTTCATAAGGTAGTCCATTCCATTATTGGACAGCTCTAATTATTTGAAAATTCTGTCTTCTATTGTATAAATCCAACGGCATAGGTTCTTCCCTTCAGGGGCCAAGCAC
>JAQQSK010005574.1:0-14846 GCA_028658325.1 Potorous gilbertii
GTGTCTTTTAGTATCACACACCTAAAACAATAAAAAAATCTTGGAAATATTTATATATATATATATAAATATATATATATATAAATATATATATAGATGTATACACAAATAACTTTATGCATACATTGTGAGCATTATCTCTATATAAATATACACCTGTACACATATACAAATACATGTGTATATATAAAACATGTGTGTGAGTGGATGTGTGTATCCACACACAGGTTTGTATTTACAGACTATGTATTGGCATAGTAGTTAGAAAGCTAGTCGGAAAAGAAAGAACTGGGATCGAGAAATTTGCTGATACAATGTAGATAAGTACCTGCTCTGTAACTTCTAGCCACAGTAAGTTTCCTGGGGGAATTTTAAAGTTAAATGACTTGCTCATTTTCACACAGGCAAGAGGCACATAGTGCGTGTGAACTGCTGCAAAATATTTCAAATAGCGTATTTGATGGGAGAAGTGGAATGGAAGAGTCCATCAGAAAAACGTGACCAAAAAAAATGATGCCAGCCACATAGGGAAAAAAACCAAACATCCTTTTCATTGCACTACAATCCTTGTATTATTGAGAAAAATAAGGGAGAGCCCCTGGCATATTGGATGGACCCCTTGCAGTGAGGACCTACACAAGTGTTGCACAGGAAGGCAGGTTTGCCCATATGACAATCTATACCACTGGAAATAGAATCCACACTGAGAAGGCCACAGATCCACTGCTCTTGTGCAGTCATTTCAGTCATGTCTGATCCTATTTGGAGTTCTCTTGGCAGAGATACCAAAGTGACCCACCATTTCCTTTTCCTATTCATTTTGCAGTTGAGGAAACTGGGGCAAACAGAATTAAATGATTTTCCCAGGGTCACACAGTAAGTGTTATGAGGCCAGATTTGAACTCATTAAGGTGAGTATTCCTGACTTCTAGCTGCCCTCCATATCCTCTATAGTAGTAGAATGATACTGAATGTGTATTTATTGTCAGTAAGCCAAAATTTCCAAGAGAAATGAACTTCTTATGTTGATGTATGACTGTGAGAATTGAGGGAGGGGACAGAATTGAGAGGAGGGGACAGATTTCAGATTGCTAAGTGCAGATTGTTTCTTAATCCTCGGTATTGAGTCTGACTGCCTTTTTGCACCTCCACCTTCAATCAATGAACATTTATTATGCTTCTATCATATTCTTGGAACTATGGCTAGGCATTTGGGATACATACTAAAAAGGGCCAGTGCATAAGCTCAGTGACCTTTAATTCTATTGTGATACTTAAATGACTTCATATTTCTCCAGAAAATTGAAGGTTAGAAACTTCCTCCAAAAGGGCAAATCATGCCACTCTCTTGAGGCCAGGAATCTCAGAGCAGTGTAAGGAAAGAAGCCAATTCTGGATGTCTCAACATACATATCATACTTTCCCTTTTCCTATCATGTGACATCTGCCTTCTTGGTTGATAGATCACAGACACTCCTAATAAAGGAAGAGGGACAATCCTTTAATGGCTCTGACCACCTTATCAGGGCTCCATACATGCTAATTAAATTGAACAAAAACTTCATAGACCATGGACAACAAAAAGTGACCTGTGTATGTGTGTCAACCTAAATAAGACATCTGACTTGTACAAGATGGCCAATCAGCATACTAATTATAAATCAGCTTCTTAGTGGTTCACAAAAGTGTGTTTCCTTAAAAATTATTGACAAGGATAAATCTATCATGGATAAAAGATTTATTGTTAGGGCAAATTTCATTGATTTTTAGAGTCTGGCTGTTGTTTTAGGTAAATTGATTGTGTCTGGTTTAGATATCCATGGAAGACTTTGGCTTCAAATCTCATTTAAATAATTGACCATGAATTCTATTTGTTAATAATGTTTAATCCTCCACTGACCTGTGGTGCCCCACAAATATCAGTGTTTAGGACAAGCATTACCTTTTTGTGTTTTTTTTTTTCCTGAATGACTTCTCACAAAGGCAAGTGCTAGTCCCGTCTTTAATGCAACTTTCATTAAGAAAGCCAAGATCATGGGTTCTTTTTGTAAATACAGTATGAATGGAAATGGAAATAAACCCCATTGACCACTAGCAGAGTGATTGAGTGTAGACATATATATTTATCTGTACTAGTCTTTGCTTTCTTATTGCATTTTAATTAATTTGAGAACCTTTTTATCAAGAGTCTGGTATGTTCTTGACACTGTGTTGCACATGGGAATACCAAGACAGAAACAGTTCCTTCCTTCAAGAAGTTTACTACATTCTACTAAAGAGAAACTACATATACAAAGAAATAATTGCAAAATACATGCAAAGTAAACACGAAGGAATTTCTGAGTTTTTTTGTGAGGGGAGGCTAATCAATTAATCAATATTTGTTAAGCAACTATATTATGTTCCAAACCCTCTGCTAAACACTAGGCTTACAAATGGGAGGATCAGGAAAGGCTTCGTAGAGAAGGTTACATGAGCTGAGCCTTGAAATGACCAAAGGATTTCAAGAAGTAGAGAAGAGGGAAAACATCCTAGATGTGGAGCACAGTCTATTCAAAGGCTTGGAGACAGGAAAGAGAATGTCATGTGTAGGAGGATGGGATAGCTTGTGTGGGGAAATACAAGTACGTCATGTTGTTGGAACTTAGTGAATATGAAAAAGAAGCAATGGGAAATAAATCTGGAAAGAAAATTTTCAATCAAGCTCAAATGTAAAGAATTATCACTACTATGAATAAAAGAATGAAATGTTTGGGTATTTATTAATTTTGAAGGAATATTTGCATGATTCTCTCCCATAACTGCTTTATTGGCTTATTTTTTTAATTATTAAGTAAGTTTCATTGGGCATATGATGGGTATACATTTTAAATAAATAAGAATAAAACCGCAAAAGTAAAGTGTTCGCCCAAGGGAATAAGAGATGGAGTATCACAAAAGATTTTTCAAAGCAGTAAGTGACAGCATCTTACCACAAAGAACTCAGAGAATAAATATTTCTAGAGAATATCTATAGTTGAATCCTATTATTTAAATTATTAATTCACAATATTTATCCACAGTATCTAGTTAATTGATTAGGACTGACTTGTTATTATGTTAAAAGCCATCTGTTCCAATCTTCTTATGGACAGTTGAGTGAACTGAGGCCTGGAGAGGGGAGATGATTTGCCCAAGGTAACACGTATAGTGAATGGGAACGATAAGATTAGAATCCAAGTATAGGATTCTTTCCATGAGTCTTACAATTTCCAAGTCTAAAGAGATCTCAGTTTTCCTTCTAGATCCAGATGTATTTAACCAGAATCCCTCCTGTAAATGACATCCATTCTTTGCTTGAAGGTCTATGTTGAAAGGGAACTCCTCTTCCAAGCAACTCAGTCTTGGTTTGTCCAACTGTGATTATTAGAAGACTTTTTTTAGAGTAAACTGAAATCTGTTTTCAAAGCTCCTTTATTTTCTTTTCTGTTCTGTTCTAAGGACATGTGTACCAAGTCTATTCCTTTTTTCACATGCTAACCTTTTAAATACTTGAAGACAATGAAGTGTGTCCTATGTTTCCAAGTCTTCTTTTCCAGGCTGAAAAATTTTATTTCCTTTGATTGTTTTTTTATATCTTGGTCACTAATCTCCTGACTATTCCTTCTTAACTATAACAGGAGGTGGGAGGTGGAAGGAGGAAGGGCATAAAGGATTGACAAGTCATTATGTTCTACATGGGCATAGGGAGCAGAATGAAGGGAGAAAGAGGATATAGAGTAGAGGTCCCTGATTTTCCTGACCTGGGATATTCCCATGGTGGTCCTAGGGAATTTACAAATAGACAGCCATTCCGAACTAGTCACAGTGAATTGTTCTTGCCTTGATGGCAGACATACTTTGATAAGTACTGGGGGATTAGAAAGAAAAGTCCTGAGGTCAGAACAACCCATATTCTTTGTCTCATGTGAAAAGTGTTGTCCCAAATTTATGGAAGAGAGAACTGGGTGAAAAGAGGGATAAAAAGGCTAATTACTGATACTGAGAGCTGTAATTAAGCATGCTATCATGAAAAAAGACTGATTTGGAGTCTGAAGACAGATTTAAATTGAAGATCTAGTTTATGACCTATATGAACAGGGCGATTCAGAAGAGAATTGGCCTCATTGACAGCTCAGGCCCCTTTAAGCTGAAAATATAATCTATTCAAGTTTTTGTTAAGGGCTCATGAGTTGCTCACGAACTTAAAATACCAAACCCCCATTCTGCAAATAGCCTGAACTCTCCTCTGGGTTCCAGTTTCTTTGTAGGACTAAGGAAAATGATGTAGAATCTGTCTCTTGATAAACCAATTTACTCTTTCAGATTTAGTGTTAAGTTCAGTCACTAGATAGTTTCATTCCCTGAAAATACGAATGACTTCAATTTGACCATCTTCAATTTGTGAAGTCACTGTAGTATCAGTTTCTGTGAAGTACTGAAGTAATAGCAATTTAAAATGGAAAGATCTTTCTCATTAATTAATAGGCTTGTATGATCTGTAAGCCTGGGTCACATGTGGGGGGAGGAGATCGCTGAAGAGGCAAAACAAGAAGTCTGCAGTAAAACCGGAAGGAAGTCAGTGAGTGGGGTCAGGTCACAGAGGAAATGACACAGACCAACTGACACAGACCCAACTGACACATTGTGACAGTTGACAGTTGAGAAGGCCCTGATTGGGGGAGGAGAGGTTTGAAACTGATACAACTGATACATTGTGACAGTTGATAGTGAGAAGACCTTGACTGGGGGAGGGGAGGTTAGCAAATGGCTTTTCTCCTCCTGGGATTATGGTTATTAACTTCTTGGTCATCATGATGGAGTTTGCTTTCTGGTTCTGGGATTTGACTTTCTGGTGCTTAAATACATGTTTTTTTCCTTTTATACTTTGTGACTGAGAACTACAGTGGCATATTCATAGTCACCACCAGTGATGCTTGGCGATACACAGTACCATTTTGTCCTGGATAGATGTCCTCTAGTTCTATTTTCCTATAAGTAAACTGGCCTGCTGCAGGCCAGTTACTTCTTAAGGTTGAGATATATATATAAATATATGAAAAATAAGGTACATAATCTGTTCTCAGAAATATGTAAATTAAACATTGCACTAAGAATGTATGGCATTATAGTAATATAACAGAAAGGTAATGGATACCAAAATATATCCCTAATTACTAAAAAAAAAGACATTTTAAAGAATTAAATACCAAATATAGAGAATCTCAGGGTAAACATACAAGTATATAAAAGAATGTTTATATACTCATACACATATACACAGAGCTAGATGTCAGCAAATTGTAAGAAATTATAGCACAGAATGTAAAAATATGAATTCCTTTATGAATTTGAATAATTAATGAAGATTATTATAGGCTTTAATCAGTCCAGGCAATATCAAATGATGAGAAAATGTTAAATGACTTTTAATCATAATTAGTAACAATATATGTTCTCCTATGAAATGAAGTTAATTGATAAAGAAGCAAAAGCCTTCAATATTTTGCTTATAGAAAAAACAAAACAAGGATTGATGTAGCTAAGTTGCAATTAAGAGGTTCATTATAATAGCAGACAGCTAAATTTTTTAAAAGCAAGAATGACAGTGAGGCTACCTGATAAAATGAAACTTAAATTAGAAAAATTGAGAGTGACAAAAGTATTATAGAATGATAAAAGAAAAAAATAGCAAAAATATTTAAAAATTCTTATTTTTATATTTCTCTAAAATCATGTTAAATTTATAAAAAGTTGAGTAACACATGAGAACTAGATTGGTTCTACACCATTATAAAAAAATACATGAAAGAAAATATCTAGAGGATTGATCTGTGAACCTCATCATTCTGCTAACATCATAGGGGGATGAGTCCTTTCTTGTTACGTTGATGTACAACTCCACTGATTGTGGGTATGTCTATGGGTACCTCACTGAGATGAAACATTAATGGTAGTCTTGAGAGTGACCAGGGCTAAAGTCATTCAGTCACAAGCATTTTAAATCATACCATGTATCACACTAAACTCTGGAGATACATTGAAAAGCAGGATACAGTTTCTGTCCTCAAGGAGATCACAGCCTAATGCTAGAAGACAACATTTAAGTAGCAAATGACAGACAGGATGGGATGAGGTACATGAACTCCAGGAGTGGAGGCTGGTAGGAAATCAGAAATAACTGCCCTGTGTATCCTTAAATGGGTGATGTGGAAGGATGTCTCCACGGTCCACTCTCTACCCTCTCCAAATGGACGCTGGAAAATGGATGTGGGAAAGGGGTAGAGAGGCTGTGTGAAATTCAGGGTTGATGTGATCTTGCAGGATAGTTCGATTCCAGAAGGCATGATGAGATCCAGGAATGCAGATAAGTGGGAAATGATGAAGCCCTTTAGAGTTGCATATGTTTTCCCCTACATGTTTCAAGGGATGGCTATTTGATTAATGAAATTCCTCTAACTTGTGGTTTCAGGTGTCAATAGAGTCAGACCACCCAGCCTTCAGGAGAGAGGACAAGGTAATTCACGGAAAATCTGAATTTCTGGAAAGTTCTGCATTCCATTTTTTTTTCAGAGAAGGGGAAATTCCAGTACAGCAGCCTCTTGAAAAGATTAAGCATACCCTCCCCCCAAAAATGGGGCTTAGCCTAGAAGAAAAAAAATCTTGAACTTAAAAAATATGACAATAAATATTGAGTGGATCCTCCTATTGAATAAAACTAAATTGTTTACAAAACTAAAGTTATCAATATTTTGCCTATAAAAAAACACAACATAGAAGATATAGGGAGATTACAGTTAAGGGACTGGTCAGAAATAAATGACATTCCCCTACTCCGTCAATGTTACTGGCTCCAGGATCAAATAATACCTTCTCTTTTTAGCTTATCAGAGCTTTCCATCTTGCTCCAACCTATATTTCCACACTAACTATACAAAATTTCCCTTCTTAGTCACGGACATCAAGCCAAACACCTTCTATTTTGTGAACATACTACATCCCCATCTCTAGGTCTTTGCACTAGCCATTTTCCATGCCTGTCATTCACTCACTCTAGCTGTTTAAGAATCACTTTCTAATTTCCAATCCTCCCAAATGCATAATGCTCCCTGTAACTTCCTTGAATCAAGTAGTTTGTGTATATTTGTAGTTATTCTCTATAATATATACTAATATAATATATCATATTTGTATTAGCATATTATTTCATATGATAATACAGTATAAGTATTAATATAATATATAGTATATGATACGTCTATGTGTCACATATTTGTCTTTATCATAAAAACTTAAGGTTCTTTCAAGTAGCAATTTTCCTTTTTTGCATTTATATCCCATAGCAACACTTAATAAATATCAATTGATTAATTGCCTGGGCTCAAGAATTAGAAATAGGAGTAATGGAAAATAATTTGTAAAGAGATTAATTTAGGCTTGATATCAGTAAAGCAAAGCAAAAACAATAAACAACTTCTTAATGTTTAGTGTTGGTCAAAAGTTGAATAGGCTGCCTTGGGAAATAATGAGTCCCTAACTGGCAAGTTGGCATCCTTTTTCTAGGCTGTATAGAGATGATTTTTGAGATCCCTTCCAACTCTGAGATACTGTTGGGGGGAAAATACCCAACCAGTGTTGCTGTTCTGTTTTTTAAGTCTCAGCTTCAATGCCTGTTAAGCCTACTGTAGAATACGGACCATGGGAAATGATGTGTTAGAGGACATAAGTAGAGGGATGGGCCTTGCTTAAGAAAATGATCACTTCTTCAGACAATAGAGAAACTGAGGGAGCAGTGTGTGTCTAAACTGTGAGCAATGGAGTAGGGAAATGAGCAAGGTCAAAACATATGGCTTCCATTTCCCTTGTCAAAGTAAGAGTTTAGCTAACCTGCTGAGAGCTGGGAATCAGTTTAGGTAGCAGTAGCTTTCAGAGACATTCAAAGGTTTTGGAACAGCTGACACAGTGTACAAGATCTGTTAAGTCTCCAATGATGGCCATGC
This sequence comes from Potorous gilbertii, assembly GCA_028658325.1. Lineage (NCBI taxonomy): Eukaryota > Metazoa > Chordata > Mammalia > Diprotodontia > Potoroidae > Potorous > Potorous gilbertii. The sequence goes on from JAQQSK010005574.1 coordinate 8,019, forward strand.
ACCAACACTGACAACCTAATACAGCAGGCCCCCTAGAACCACTTCCCCAACTCTCACTTCTATTGACAAACTGGGTTCCTAGAGCATAGCTGAGAACATAGGATTCCAGGAGTATGAACTTGGTGTGCTGGAGATTTCTAATACTATGGTTCATGAGCCCCCACTGGTGTGCTTTTCTTTGATTACAGCAAATTGCCTCAGCTTTTACAAAAGCATTTCCCAAGGTGTTTTGGTAAGAACAACTGGCACAATATGTCTCTCCCCCAAATCCTGGGTCACATTCCCCCATATGTTCAATATGTTAATATGAATGTGTTAATATTCAGAATATCAATATACTAATAGGTTAGTATTCAAATTCAAGGGGAAAATTGATTTGAAATTAAAGTTGTGAACTAAGTGGATAGTGTATTCAAGGGATATCAAGATGGAGAATGAAGTCCCCAGCCATATAGTTAATTAATTGGAAAATATGAGAGAATGACTTGCTGGACAGAATAAGATATCACCATGGGTCAAAAAGTCAAATGACTCTCAGTAAATCTCAAAGGAGGAGAGATGTTTTCATGATGCTATTAGAAGGAAAGTCCTGGAATGGTAGTGGGATAGAGCAAGAGGGCAATGCCTCCTCCTAGCATGGAGTTCTGAGTATGTGAGAGGAGTCACCACTAGTGGAAAGGGTGGCTAGGGAAGTGCTGTCTTCACAGAGAATCGGTTATTTCCATGAATAAACCCAGAAGATGAATGAAAAGATTTGGATGATGATGATGATATAGTGATAATAGTAAGAAATGGCCATGATGCTTTAGAGTTCCCAGAGTGCTTTATAAATAATAACTTATCCTCACAAGAACCTTAGGAGGTAGATGATATTAGTATCCAAATCTAAAGGCAGGCCGAAGTTAAGTGACTGGCCCAGGGTCACACGGCTAGTGAGCATTTGAGGTTAGATTTGAATTCAGGTCTTCCTGACTCCAGGTCCAGGCTCTCTCCTCTCTAACACACAGCTAACTGGATGAAAAAATGATTTCCTGTCACTGTGGCAGGAGTCTCAGAAGGCTGAAGGTTAGGGCAGAAAGAGACAAGGTATGGTGAAGGGAGTGAGTTGAACTAGAAAGCCTTAAGAACAAGAGAAGCAGAAGTTGCAAGGGGATTTGGAGGCAGTGGGGATGGTATTTGCCTTCTTCATCCATCCATCATTCTCTTTTCTCACTCTGACTCATTCTCCCTCCCTTCTTGGTAAGTTCAGTACCGAGCCTTTTCTCTCTTTTCCAATCCTTGTCTTCATATTTGGGGATTTAAATATTCATATTGATGTCCCCTTAAACACACAACCTCCCAATTTTCCTACTTTCCTAAATCCACTAACCTAAAGCTAACCATAAGGTGGGCACACATAACATTTTACCTTCATGGTTACCTGTTTCACTTTCCTGGTTCTGACCTTTGGAAATCCTTTCTCTGATCCCCATTTCCTTGTACATCTATCTTTTCCTTTTCCTAAGATGATTCTTGGTCCCTACTGTGACCTTCAGTCTCTCCAAATCTCCCAGGACTCTTAAGTCCCAGTCTCCTCATCTGGCCTCATTTCCTTCCCTTCTGCTTTGACCCTGTAGTCATTCAGATCAACAATACCCTGTCTTTGTTTCTTGCCTCTCTTACAATCTTTGTAGTACCACCATTCAGACCCACCTAATTTTCAAAGATAAACCATGCCCCTCTGTTCCCACTCCCATGCTTCTGAACATCTCTGGAGAAAGCCTAGATAATTGGGCAGACCCATTCTCTACTCAGAGCAGTGGGATCAAAGATTTTCTTCTCTATTCACCTTCAAGTCCCTCTGTCTTCTCCTATAGCCAGAGAAAACCAAGGCTCCTGTGATAACTGCTCTCATTTTCCCTATTCAAAAAACTAAGACCCTTGGAATCTTTATGCATGTCTTTATTTGCCCAAGTCACAAGATGATCATTCTCATTGCATTCTTCTCTGAATCACACCCCTTTCCTCTAGCAATCCCCTGGGCAAATCACAACTCCATTTGCCTCAGTTCCTCATCTATAAAATGAACTGGAGAAGGAAATGGCCAACTCCTCCAGGATCGTTACCAAGAAAACCTCCAAATGGGCCACAAAGAGTCAGACATGACTGAAATGACTGAACAGGAACCTGACAGTTATAAAAGCCTAATTCATTCCAGTGCCTCTCCTACTCTTACAGCTGCCAAAATAATCTTCCCTAGGCACAAGGGTGACTATATCATTTCTGTGCCCTCAAACCATTAGTCATTTCCTTTTGTTTCCTGGACAAAACATAGATTCCTCATACTGATAAATATGATAGAACCAATCTATCTTTCTGGCCGTATTACCTATAACTTCCCTTTGACCACTCCTCATTACAGTCAAACTGTCCTGTGAGTTCTGTTCTGCGAAAGTCATGAATATATAGGTTTGGATGAGATCATAAAGCGAGGGAGCATAGAGAGCTCTTTTCTAAGCTTGACATATCAATTTCTACCTTTCTATGTTTGTCTCAATTCTTCTCCATGATTAGAATCTGCTCCTTCCTTATCTACAATTGCTTGAAGCCTTGATATTTTTTTCACGATTCATTTTAGCTGTCATCTCCATCCAAGATGCTTTGTCTAACCCCCTCTCCCCTCCTCCTGCCTCTGCTACTCTGTTCTTCTTCAAATGACCTCTTTACTTGTCTGTGTCTATGTTGTATCAATAAACAGAGAAAATATTTTGCTTTTATCTTTGTAATGGTGGTGCAGTGTGGTGCCATGCAAAGGTATGGAAAGAATTAAGAGGTGCTTGTGGAATTAGATAGAATTGATCCTGATTTTGAAAGGAGCAACTAGAATGTCTTTCTTCCCTTTTAGTTTTAAACTATAAAATAATGCCACTTGGAAAGTCAAGTATAATTCACTCAGCAGCCATTCAGAGGGTTTCTTTAGGATGGATCTATGTTTTCCGAAGCTATGTTTTCCGAAGTTATCAACGCAGATAAAAGGTAACAAAAGTTTGGTGAGGGCATTTGGTTTAGAAAAGCAACAATTGTTAAAAAATACAATTATTTGAGATCCATTAGAATGGATCCTCTGGAGCATGTTTGTTTTCAGAAGACCTCTCAGAAGAACTGACAACAGTAGTGAGCAGTACTTCCAGGGATGGAAAGAATGGACAGTTATAAGTAGATTTTTTGACTTTGAAAAAGGTACAGTCCAAGACAATGAAAAATGCCAAAGACTGAAGGATCAGAGTTCATATCCCAGCTCTGCTACCTAGTGCTTGGAAAAATCATTTCATCTCTTCTCAGTTTCTTGTTCTAAAAGATGAAGTGACTTGAGCAAATAAAGACATGCTTAAAGGTGACTCAGATCTTAGTTTGCTGAGTAGGGAAAGTTACAGAAGTCATAATAGAAGCCATAACAGGCACAGTTCTAGGTTGTATGAATATTTAGATTTTAAAAGTGATGGAATTATCAACAACTTCAACATATAATGATGAATATGCACAAATGAGTCAAACAGAAATGCAAAAGGATAGAACTGTTAATTTATTTAGTCCTTCAATACCAAATGACTCATGATAAAATGCTGTTTGCCTCGAAAGAAAAGACTGATATTGTCTGAATGTAGACTGAAGCACAATATTTTCCTTCCTTTCTTCCTTTCTTTTCAAATCTTGCCATGATGCTTTAGAGTTCCTAGAGTGCTTTATAAATAATAACTTATCCTCACAAGAACCTTAGGAGGTAGATGCTATTAGTATCCAAATACTAGGCAAGCATCAATATCCAAATCTAAAGGCAGACAGAAGTTGTAACTTAACTTCTTTATGCATGCAAGAAGGCAATGAGAATGATCATCTTGTGACTTGGGCAAATAAAGACATGCATAAAGCCCAGGGTCACATAGCTAGTGATTGTCTGAGGTTAGATTTGAATTCAGGTCTTTCTGACTCCAGGTCAGGGAGGGAGGGATAGAATTTAGAACTCAGAACTTTTTAAAAATCAAATGTCAAAAATTATTTTTGCATGTAATTGGAGAAAATAATATTTAAAAAATATTTAGTCCTCAGAACAATCATGTGAGTAATTCATACAGAAAATATCAAACCCACTTTATAGATAAAAAAAATCCTGAAGTCCAGAGAAAATAAACCATTTAGCCATGATCAGAAATATCAGAGATGATATGGGAGCCCAGGAGGCTTCTCTTGAATTTTCTTCTTTGTAAAATGAAAGAACTGAGGTGAATGGTTTAGGGAGTCTCTTTCAGCTCTATTTCCCTGTCTCACTCTTGGTTCATCTTTTTACAAGATGAAGATGTTGTCCTGAACAACTTCTGATAGCTCTTCTAACGATTTACCACTGCCCTCACAATATCAGGACCCTTCCTTTCAGCCAGATGGATCCTAACTGCCCTTCACCCTAGGGTCATTACATCCAAAGGCAGAGGTTCAAATCTCAGCTTGTCTACTTACAGTTAGTATGACTCAGAGCAAAACACACTTTCTTCTCCTTCTGAGTCTTATTTTTATTAGATTAAAATTGGCACCTTGAAAAAAGACTCATTTTATCATGGCAACAACATGAAATGATTGTCAGAGTGACTTGACTGGGGACAGAGCACTTGGGTTCAAGTCCATCTCTGATGCTTATTATTTGGCAGATTCAGCAAACCCTTTAATATCCTCAGGCCTCAGTTTAAAGTTGAATAAAATGAGCTTTGGGAAGGCTGGCTTCTGGCTGGTCTCAAGAGTCCCTTTCCATTCTTATCCTGTGATCCTTTGTAATACTTCTGTGGCACACTCATAACTTCCAGAGGCATCAATGTAATTAATCATTTTATCAATCATGCTAGCAATAATTGATCCAAAAAAAAAAGGGTCAGTACACTCTGGACCTCACACAACGCTAATGTGCCCTTGGAGGAGTGGGTGTTTCTGAGGGTGGAAATCAACTCTGATTGGTTGACAAATAATGACACCATAAATATTATAATAAGGGGTGGTCTTATTCTAATGAGGATCTGTGGGACGTAACTGATCACTTGGTCAAAGAGACATCTATACTCATATCACCATTTCTGGGGTAATCTAGACAAAAGGGGGAAATCCACTTTTATCCAGAACTGTCTTAGTAAAATACAATGGACCAAAATCTATCAATTCACCTAAACCAAAAATCTCTTTACTGTTCGGTCTGATCTGAATTTTCCTTATCATCATCAGTCTTGCACTTCCAAGGCTGTCTGAATAACCTAGTGGAGCTGATTTCTCAATGAAGAGGCAGAAAAGGGGACAAATCTTAGTCCTAATTCAATGATTGGTTATGAATATTTGATTATTTCTCCCATTGCAATAAGAATTGTCTTTATTTCTGATCCTTCCACTTGATTCTCTGTGCCATGAGAACAAGGACTGGACAAGTTGAACTTAGCATTTCCTTAGCCCCTGCTCCAGGACTTTGCTCTTGAAATGAGAAAGCCCTTGGGGATTTGCCCAGCCATTTCACCTCCCAGTTGTGGTCTGTGAACTCAAAGCTACCCACTTATTCCAAGGAAACTGAGAGGTTAGATAGAGGTCCTTTGCTTTATGCTCAAGATCTACTTATTTGCTTCAGAGATAAAATATTTTTCTCTTCTAAAGAATAATGAAGATGGCTTGGAAGGTAACTGGAAGCTATATTATAATAGACCATACATGTACACACATATGCATATACACATATATGTATAGCTATACTCATACCACACATACATATATATATATCCACACTCATAATACACACACACACACACACACACACACACACACACACACACACACATTCTTCCCACAGTAGGTTAGGTTGGTTAATTTTCCAGGGGAATTTCAAAGAACTTTAGAATCTTCTCATTAGAGATATTAACACTTAAATGTCTTTTTTTTTTTTCAGTTTAAATGGAGTCTGCAAGTGATTTGGGTTATTTTTTTGCTATCTATAACTTTTGTTTTCCCAATCACAGAAAAATCATGGGAGAAAAAGTGATTTTTTTTTTTGGTTCTATGGTGTATAAATGTCACTAAAGTAGATTCTAGCTTTTGTACTGAGAGTTGTGTGCTCTATTTATAATTCTCTCATTTACATGTCACTGAAAGTTAATAATCAGCATAAATACTGCCTTTGGAATTCAGTACTAGTTCAAATAAAAACTTGACATCGCCCCCAAAAAAAAAAATAAATCCAACTAATGAAGGACTTCAGTTCAGCCTACACTCAGACAATAAAAATGAAATTGAGAAGACTTAGAAAGTCATGGGTCGGGATGATAATGTAGGTCATCTCACATCCCTCATTTTTATAAGAAAACTGAGGCCCATGAGTTGTGAACACAGTGAGATATTAGATACTTGGGGAAAAACTGATCTATTCTTTTCTGTGTGTCCTCCATTCAACAAAGTGGGTCACAACTTGCCTAAAATTCACTTGGTTGATGGTATCTGAGAAATGCCAAAACCAAAAGTCACACAGCCTCCCCCAGGAGCCAGTCTGTTAATGAGGCTTCAGTCCAGTGGTGTGAACATCACTGAACCCATCATTGAAGCTTCTCCAGGCTCTTAGGGTTGAACCTATTTTTTGATGGCCCTGGTTGTGGGAGTAGGAATTTCCATAAAAATATTCTTTCGAATGTTTCTGGGATGTTTAGGGGAGTGCGATATCCTCCAGAGAATTCTTGCCATAGATGGATTAGCTTAAGTTCATGATCTGAAACTCCAGCAGAAATACGGTGACTAAGCCACACGTAAAGGTCTCATATTAACTTAGAATAGCACATA
>JAQQSK010005575.1:0-14844 GCA_028658325.1 Potorous gilbertii
GATACCTATTTCAGATTTTTGGGATACAGAGGCCTTGTCTCCTATGTCTTTACCTGATGGTAAGCAGTTTTCTTCTTCATCTTCAGAGATGAAGGTTGGAATCATTTTTTCAAGAAAATAACCTTCTATGGTCTTAGTTTCTTTCCCTTTTCTGGGCATTTTCCCAGCCAGTTACTTGACTTCTGAGAGTACTCTCCACCCCTGGCTTAGGTCTGCCCAGCTAGTGCTTGGGGTCTGAGATTCAAATGCTGCTCCCCAGCCTCAGGGCTTTGGCGGCAGGCCTGGCTACTATTCAATGGGAGCTTATCTGCTGGTGCTCAGGTGGGGGCAGGACCGCCTCCCAGGCTCAGTTCCCTCAAGTGGTTTATGCAGAGACCTTTTGTAATGGAGCTCCTGCCTGCTGTGGAAGCCTGCTCCGGGAGCCTCTGGCTGCCTGTTCCAGGAGCCTCTGGCCTCCCGCTGCCGCTGCTGCTCCCGCTGCCACCGCCTCCCGAGGGGGCCTGAGTCCCGGAGAGACCCCACTCCCCTCTCAGCCCGTCTCTCTCACTGACCTGTGAGTCTGTGGGTGGAGGGACTTTCGTGGCCTCTGGAGATTCTGTCCCTGACGCCTGCTTGGATCTGCTCGCTCCTCTTAGTGTCGCGCGGCCAGGTCTGGGGGAGGGTTCCGCTTCGGTCTGGGGCGCGATGGACCTTTGGGATCAGTTTTTCAGGGCTCTCTGGAACAGAAATCTCCTTCTCTGTGTTGCTGCTCGGCTTCCACTGTTCCACAATTTTGGGGGAGTTCTTTTTAGAGAAATCCATGGGCTGTGGGTTCGGACCTAGCATAGGTGAGTCTTTCTACTCCACCATCTTGGCTCCGCCCCCCAGAGTTTACTTTTATTAAAGGGATACAACATGTATACAGATAAGTAAATACAAATGTTACCCAGGGCCCCCAAGCTTTGAGTCAAATGGCTAACTCATGTTCTTTTCAACCTTCTATATGGTAATTGTTAATCACTGTAATGGTCATTTAAATGGGAAGATCTTTCCCTGCGGTGCTAATGTGTATTGACTTCTTGGTTACTATGATGGATTTGACTTTCTAGTATCTGAATAAATGTTTTCCTTCTGCATTCTATATGGTGAGTCTGTTATATTTTGTGATTCTGAACTATATCAGCATATTCATAGTTGCCCTCAGTGCTGTGAATATTGCCTTGATGATACAGCCATCAACCACGAGATTACCAGTGCTTTGATCTGTATTCTCAGGCCACCAAACTCCTGAGAAGGTATAGTTCTTGTCAACTTTCTCATCACGTGAGGAAGCATTTTAGCTGCAAAACAATCTATCACTTCTCTAATTGCTGCTATCTTTTGAGCAGTAGGGAAAAAAAAGGAAAAGGCAGCCAGGAACTCTCCTCTTTCATTGGTTAACTTCCTATTGGGACCTTTCCATAACTTCCTCCATAGTTTGTGGAGTGGTGGGATAAACTGAAGGACAAGTATGAGAAAAGACTGAGACTGGGGCAGAAGACATCTAAAGAATGGGGATCCAAGGGCATCAGTGTTAGTGATTTTGTCTAGGACAATTTAGGATAATGGAGCAAAAGATTAAATAATAAAAGATACTCTGGTTGCCCTAGGTCAGAGTCAAATTGACAACATATATACCTTATATGTTATATATGTTATATACCATGATACACTAATTTGCAAACTTCTCCTATATATAACCCTACTTTCATTTTTTAAATTATTGTATACTCCCATGCTTTTTATTTTTCATACATTTCTTAGCCTTTATTTTATCCAAACAAAATTAAGAATTCACTATAATTTTATAAGAAACCAAAAACTGTAAACATGCAATGATATTAGCTACATTCATACTAGGAAGTCCAAGATGATGAAACTCTGTGTACCAATGTAGACTGCAACTGATATTCTCAGGTCCTCAAGTTCAGCCTTTTGACCAAATCCAAACTTCACAAAACAAATCCTTCAAGGTTATAGGTTCTCCACCCCTGGCCTAGAAAATTGAGATGTTGTGTGACTTGGTGAAACTTGAACCCAGGTCTTCCTGCCTATGAGATCGGTGATCTATCTACTATATTATGTTTGTCCAAACACACAGAAAAAATAATATATATAAGTACTGAAAAAATAATTTACAATTGTCATATTTTAAATACAAATAATAACTAATATTATTTTCAAACATTAAATTTGGATTTACTAAATGTCAATAATGTGACAGATACTGTGCTAAGCACCAGGAATAAAAAAAAAAAGATCAAAAAAAGGCCTGCTATAAAAAGTCCAGTCTAATAGAAATTAATGTGATAGGTGAACTTTTTTGGCACAGTTTCTCAAAACACTATGTTATTTATGTTCTTACAATTCTTTTTAACCATTAATCAAGATCATATTTTGTCTTTGAACACTAACACAATTTGCATTACTTTGTTTAATGAAATGAGACTTCTATGTTTACCCATAACACAAACATAATAAAAATTTTAGGGTCAAAAACTTGTTTCAATATACTAGCACAAGACAAGTCTATTAATCATTCAGAGGAAATAACATCAAATATATCTTATTTATACATGGAAAAGGAAGCATCTAGGTAGATCAGTAGATAGTTCTCATACCTGAGTTCAAAGCCTGCCTCAGACTCTAACTGTGTGACCCTGGGCAAATAACTTAACTTGAGTTTGCCTTAGTCAACTAGAGAATGAAATGGCAAACCACTCTAGTACCTTTGCCAAGAAAATCCCATGAACAAAGAGTTGGACACAACTGAACAACAATTTGTAGAAAATTGGTCCTTTATCCATTCATTTTTAGAAATAGCAAGGATCTTTACTTTCTCTTATTTCATTTCTAAGGCAGATTTTCTTAATTGAGAAAACATCAAAATATTTTTAAATTTATCATCCTTAACTCCAACTTTTTCATAAGAGTTGTCACTTTATCTTCCTGGATCAAAGTATGAGTTTGAGGATCTTGTATTTGATTTATTTGCACTGATCTTGCATTGACTTATTTAAAACACTCACTTTTTCTGAAAAATGTCTGCCAAAAACGCAAGTTTCAAGAGGACAAAGTTTCAAGAGGACATCTTTGTTATAAAATGAATTTTATTTGCTATATTTTCACTATGAGAAATGGCAATGTCTTTATTTTTATTTTTTAAATACCCTTTGAAGTACCTAGGCACAAGAAAGTCAGTATGTTTTACAATAATATTGAAGTGTCCAAATTATGTTCCCACACCAATTTTGCAAAAGCCTTCCTTTAATAGACCATTTTTATAAAGTTTATTACTCTTCTAACAACTTGAAAAATTGTATATAGATACTCTTGCATAGTTCTGAAGAGAGTGATTAATTGGTAAATCTCCACTAGATCTGAATTTCCAAATGGCTATAATTTTAACTAGTGCTTATAAATCTGAGTTTCCTCCTGATAACAACTGAATTCTGTCAACACAGAGGTCAATATGAGTCTCCCCTATTATATAATCCTCATTTTGAAGAACCCAACAATTGTATTGAAATTTTTTCTGATGTGCCATCTTCATCATCAGTTTTACAAAGCAACAAATCCTTCCTATCATTAATGTTCACTATATATTCTACACACATAATTAAAAAGGCAACCTCAATTAATCTCTTGCTTCATCCTATTGCAATATAAAATGGGAAGATTTTGGTTGCTCAATCAATTGATGATGAAGATCTACAGAAACCTAGGTGATTCTCCTTCCCCCATATGACCTGCCAGCCTAAGTGTTTGAAGCTGCTTTGCATGGGATTCCCCAAACATCATTTCAACCATACCAAGAACTGCTGATAGTACTAATGCTTCTTATGTCAAATGAGGCCTTTTACACTAAGTAATTCTATAAACAAGTTCATATGACATGAGCAATCCTTTTGATGTCGCAGATGTGATTTTTGGAAGTTTGTTTTTACTTATTAAAAGGATTTCATTTTTCTCTGGAAAAATTCTCGTCTTCCCAACCTATTCAGCGTGTATATTTCCAAGATGTCATTTCAATATGGTAGGTTTCTTGCTATCTGCAGCTAAAGTATTTCTGCAAAACAAAAGGTCTTTCTTACCTATCAGTCACAATTTGTGAATCCCAGTTATTAAAATAGAGGATCATATTTCCCAGATTTCTGCTTTAACTTTGTGTTTCTGTATTTCTGCTACTAAAACTCTCTATTGGATTTATTTACACAATCTTCAACTGCTCCAGCAAATTTTATCTTCAAAATAGCTCTATATCTATTTACATCATGAAGGGATATTAGTTCACTTTTTTTAAAAATTAAAGACAACAAATTTAAAGTGAATCACATCAATTTATCTATAATTCATCTCAATTTACTTCAGTATTTTAAAGCTGTGCAATATATGTATATATATTCATATATACACAAATATTTGGAAACCAGCTTATTATACAACTAATATTATGGTACTTTTAACTTCTATACAAAAATTAATTAACTTCTAGTACACACCCCTAAGAACTGGGAGGTACAATAAATAGAGAGTTAGACTTAGAGTCAAAAAGATGAATTTGAATCCTTCTTCAGACACTAACTTTGCCACACTGAACAAGGCATTTAACTCAGTTTCCTCATTTGTAAAATGGAGATTATAATAGCCTATGTCTCTCAGAGCTGTTGTGAGGATCCAATACGTTTTAACCTTAATTTGCATATTGGCTGTTTGTTGTTATGCCATTAGTATTACATTATATTATTCATTAGAATTAATAATACATTATATTCTTATCATTACTAACTCTTCATATGCCAATGCTTGCAGTAAAAAGTGTGACGGATTACACGCAAATAAAAATTCAACCAACTGATATTCAACCTTGTTTGTATACACCACATTAAAAAATGATTGCCCTGCATCCATTGTCAGTTGTCGTAAATTAGTCCCACCTTTGTTCACTTTTATTTCAACTCTGTCTTCATTGAAGTTGTACCAGAAACTATCCAATAATTTTGACCATTGCTTTATTCCTTCTCTGAGAAGGTTGCATACGCCTGTGAAGTACATTCTACAGTTTGAAAACTCTGCCGTATTAGGTACTTAATGTATTCAAATTAAGTCAATGTCTTCATTGGAACTGGCACATTGCTCACACCCTGGCTACACTTCTCCCAACTGTGAAAAAGATGAAAAGGAGAAAGAAAAGGGGAGAGAGAGACAGAGAAAGAACAGAAAGAGGAGGAAAGAAGGGAATGAGAGAGAGAGAGATATTCTGTAAGTCTCTGAATAGAGAGAAATCTCTTACCCTCCCTACATGAGCCAATATATGACCTATGACTATAGATCTCCAATGTTTACCTTTGGATTTGTTCATTCTTGCTTTTAAGCGGTGTTAGAAACAGCTAGGGTCTTTTGACCTTCAAAAGGTCAGAACTGGGAGCCACCAAAGTTGAAGTTCATGCTGGATTTTGCATCTAATCATGAAAAACAAAATCCTGAGTAATCTGTTCAGACCAACATAGATTGAAGGAGCCAAGAGAGAGAGGAGGGAGCAGCAGGAATTCATCCATTAGCTATATTGCATTTGAGAGTGAACTTGGAGTAAAGGTTTATATACAGTTTATTAAATTTGAGCCCACTCTCCCCAGAGACAAAGGCAGTATGGGAGTGAAAGGATATTCCCCAAGTGTTAGGGGAAATGTTGGTAACTTCTGTTCTGGATATGTATTGTCAGTAAATACACTTTTGTCAAGCTTAATCAGTTAAATGAAAGTAGGACACTAATCACTGATGATATTGGGAAATACATAGTGTAATGGGGGCTAAGCTGGTAACATTAGAGAAAGACACCTCCAGTCTCTCAGAGTTCCTTAGAACCCTGAAGTGAAGGTGTCATATTCGGCATTGCTTTGGGAAAGTGAGTTCCAAATCTGACAAGAGACTGCTACTACTATTACAAATTTGTCTGGACTGATGTTACTGCCCATTAAGAAAATAGGCAATCTGATTCTAGTTTTCATTGGGAAAAATAAATCTGGATATAGCTAGGCCAAATAATTAACAGTGTTTTCAAAGGGAAAAGACAATAAATACTTTATTTCTTATACCCTCTCATGTATAAAATATAGAATGCCTTCATTTTGCCTAGAGAGATAACAGTGATATACCCGCAAAACTATGCAGAAACCTAATGTGGAATTACTGGTGTTGGGCTCTGTGCTCCTAAGCTCCTATGAGTCAGGAAGACTTCACAATTTTACAAGCAAAATGTGCCTTGTAGCTATATAACTGATTTCCAGTAATAAGGGAGTTTGGAATCTCTTCTATACCTTTCTTTTTTTTAACTTGCTATGTGACTTAAAGAAAATCTCAAATTGTCTATTCAATTCACTTTTGTTTCCCTTTGTGTCCAGCACTTTAATAAGAACTGGAAATACAGACAAAAATGAAATAGTTTCTGTCCTCAAGGAGAATACTTTCTACTGAATTGTGTTTCCTCTTTATGCAAACTAGGGTTAATAATAGACTATTTGAAATTCTCAAATAAAAAAGTAAAATATATGAGACCTTACTGAAGAATCAAGTAGGTTATCCAAGAAACTTTACAGAGTAACAAAATTACAAAGAAAAACAAGGTGGAAACCCTTCAGAACCCTGCTCATTGCAATGACCAAGCATGAGTCAAACGATGAGAATGAAACATGCCACTCACCTCCTGACAGAAAGGTAAAGAATTTAAAATGTAAAAAAAAAAGACATTTAGTTTTGGACATGACTAATATGAGAATTTGTTTCATCAGACTACACAATTGTGTATTGAAGGCTTTGTTTGTCAGGTTGATTGGTTAGGGGACACAGTAGTGGGAGGAAGAAATTAATTTTTTTAAGTAGCTAAAATACAAATAAGCTAGTAAAACAAACAGATTTTTTGAAGGCTCAAAAAGAAAAAGGAGTTATGCTTATTTTCAGTGTAATGACTAATCTTTATGGAACTAGGAAAATCATGTTTGTGTTTGAAAATGCGTCTGATTTGAATCATTTCACTGTCTGACCCCTAGTGCTATAATTTAGCTACAATGAGTTTGTAGTTATTCAAGGGTTCATGTCAAGATATATGACTGTAGAAGTTGGGGTTCATTAGAGAATGAAGGAATGAAAGAAGACAGGATACAGTTAAGGGAATTGTTTAGTTTTGTGCTTGTCATCAGCAAGTAGTAGACATCTATTAAGGCTTATTTCTTTCACTTCTGCTCATAATCACTAAGGCAGCATCTAGGTAGCATAGTAGATAGAGTTCTGTGCTTGGAATCAGAAAGACTCATCCTCATGAATTCAAATCCAGACTCAGACACTTCCTAGCTGTGCGACCCTGGGCAAGTCACTTAACCCTGTTAGCCTCAGTTCTTCATCTGTAAAATGAGTTGGAGAAAGAAATGGCAAATCATTCCAGTATCCCTGCCAAGAAAATTTCATCTACAAAAAATTCCTCCCTTGAGCCATCCATCTTTGCAAGCTGTCATCACCTCCTCTCCTCTCACTCATGGCTAGTCTTTATAATCAATGCCTCCACTTCCTTTCCCCTCTCTTCTTAACTCTCAATAATCAGTCTTACTCAATTGAAAATTCTCTTTTCAAAGTTACCAATGAATTTTTTTATTGAAAAATACAATGGTCTTTTCTTAGGCCTCATTCTTGACACCTCTGTAGCCTTTGACCCTGTCAATCACTTTCTTCTAGTTATCTCTCCTCTCTAGATTTTGGTGACACTGCTTTCTCCTGGATTTCCTACATGGATGACCTTCATTCTCAATCTGCTTTGCTAGATTTTCATTTAGGCCTTGCTACTAATCATGAGAGGGCACCCCAAGGCGCTGTCCCAGGTCCTCTTCCATTCTTCCTATATACTATTTGATTTAATGAGTTCATTAGTTCCTATTAATTCAATGACTTTCTTGCAGCTGCTTGTCAGATCTAGTCAACCTATTCTAATCTCTCTCCTAACTTATAGTCACAAGTATCTCCAATTGCCTATTGGATGTTTCAAACTAGACTTCCCACATATATTTTAAATAATTCCAAAACTGAACTCATTTCTCCCAAACCTTCCCCTCTTTTTAACTTTCCAAATATTGTTAAGGACAGCACCCTCCTCCCAGTAACTCAGGCTAGCAAACTACATGTCCTCTACTCTTCGTTCTCTCTTAGAGCATTGCACTGGGTCTAGTCAGGAAGACACAAGTTCAAATCCAGACTTAGACACTTATTAACTGTGACTGAACATGGTTACTTCACTGCTGGTTGCTTCAGCTTCCTCAGCAGTAAAATGGGGGTAACAGAAAGAATTACTGTAAGGATCAAATGAGAAAATACTTGTAAAGCACTTAGCATAGTCTAGAATATAATAAGTGCTATATAGATCTTAGCTACCACTACCATTATCATCAGTGTTTTCACCCATATCCAATGTGATGCCAAGTCCTCCCAATTCTACATCTGCATTCTCTCTTGTATATGCCACTTTCTCTCCTCTGACACTGTCACCAATCTGGTGCAGTCCCTCATCACATCACTCTTAGACTTCTGGTTGACCTTCCTACCTCAAGTCTGTCCCCACTACAGTGCATCTTCAACTCTGCTCTCAAAGTGGTCTTCTTAAAATGCAGATCTGACCAAGACCAAGATCCACAACTCCTGCGGCTCCCTCAAGGACCAAATGCAAAATTCATTTTGCCTTTTAAATTCCTTCATATTGAGAGAAGTGATTATTTTTCTATTATATTAATAACCAATTATTAAATTAAGATTAAGGTTTTATTTTCTATTTCTTCATTCAGGGACCAGCCCCTATAGGTTATTCAGCCAGTATCTCAAGGACAAGACTGATAAATGAGATTGACTTAATTCTGGGAATTATGCTCCCAGATCTTGAATTTGCAAATCTAATCTAGGTGACTTCCAACTCAAAGCAGCAACCCTTGTACCCCTTTATTGGAATCTAGGGTCACCTAGCTCTTGGAGAAAACTAACCAGAGTAGTCTGGGTAGAGATGGACTCCTTTGTCCAGATTAGTGCAGGCAGCTGAATCTCAAGATCAAGCCACATTCTCGGCAGGAGGAAGGCTTTCAGTTCACCTCTTCATTGGAAAATCTACAACCCCCCATTAATTTTTCACCAATCACGATTGATTTTTATCTGCCAGAGCACCCCCTTTTCTAAAGGTGTTTAAGAATTCAATGATCTCCATGGTTTTCTTTTGTTGTCTGGAGAGATCAAGATCACCAATTAATTGACTATTAGCTAGCCTCATTAATAAATTTACTCAGAAACTCTGTCTCAGAATTTTTCTTTCTTAACAGTATCCTGGTTCCTTTGTGCTTCTCCATGTACTCTATAATCCAATAATAGTAGCCTCTTTGCTCTTCTTTTCTCAAGACACTGCATCACAAGATTGTGTCTTTCCACTGCCTGTCCTCCATTCCTGGAACTCCCTCAAAGTCTTTTCTCTCTCCTCTCCTTTGCCTTTTAGTTTCCCTGGCTTTCTTCAGGTCTCAGCTCAAATCTTCCCTTCTGCAAGAAACCTTTCCCAGTTCACTTAATGCTGGTACCTTCCATCTGTGATTACCTTCAAGTTATCCTGTATATATCTTGTTTTAATATAGTTGTTTGAACATTGTCTCCCCATTCCACTCTGAGCTCCTTAGGAGCAGGGGCTCTTGCCTTTCTTTGCAATACCAGGGTTTTACAAGCAATTAATAAACGCTTGTCGATCTGATGATCTAAGTGATCAAAAGATATGAACAGTTGTCAAAAGACTTGCAAACTACAAATTGTTATGCATAACATGTTCCGTATCAGTAATAATGGGAGAAATACATATTAAAACAACTCTGAGATTTCACCTCATTCCCTGCTAATTTGTCAAGATGACAAAAAAAGGGAAGTCTATGTTGAGATGATATGAAAAGACAAGCACATTAATATACTCTTGGTGGAGCTATGAAATGATCAGACCCTTCTGAATAGCAATTTGGATGTATGCAAGGAAAATGACAAAAATGTTCATATTCTTTGACCCAGATTTCCCACCACTGGAAATATAGTACAAGAAGGTCAAAAACAGAAGCAAAGGTCCACTATATGCCAAAATATTTATTGCAACAGACTGTCATAAAAAAAGATGGAAGCCAAGTCAGGGCCATCAGCTGGGAGGTAAGTAAAATCTTGTGCGTATGAATGGAATGGAATACATTGTACTGTAAGATACCAATATGAGAAATTCAGAGAAACATGGGAAGATCAGTGTGAAGTGTTATGAATCAAATGACATGTAGAATGAAATAAACAGAAGCCAAAGAACAATATTCATGACTGCCATAATATAAATGAAAGGATTATTGACTGAAAAGAAGCTAAACCCTGAGTAACTAAAAAAGTAACAATTTTCCCATTAGGTCCAGAACAGGAAGGGACTCCAGGAGCCATCTTGTCCAATCCCCTCTTTTTATATGAGAAATAAGGTCCATGCAGGTTATAACTTGCCTAATGTCACACAAGTAAAAGTCTCAGAGACAGAATATAGTAAGACAAACATCCAGTGGTGAGCTGGTAAATGAATAACAACTGGTTATCTGAAAAAATATATACAAACATCACTCTTTTCATTTTAATCTGCATTGTTAATATTTTCTCCATCATCTTAATAGATAATAATAGATAGAAAATCACCATAACAATACTCCAAGGTCTGATTTAATACATTCGCCTATTTCTGAGATACATTCACACTGAAAATTTTACAGTCCATTGGTTCTCATGCCCTAGTATAAGCTGACTTCAGCCAGCCACGTATCTCTCTTCACAGCAGTAACAGGGATTTACCAGGGCAGAAAATTGTGTGTTTCAAGCCTTGTTAAAAGTACATTGGGTACTTTTGCTTAACAGTTTTCTTTGTTACAAGGAAAGGTCTATATTTTCAGATATGACCATCATATAAAAGTAAAAGACATCAATAAAACTTTTTAAAAAAGATATTCCTGAAGGGAACATTTACTTAACAGAAAGGAAGAAAGGGATTTTTAGACATGAACATAATAAAAAATAAAATCAATGAAATTTACATTTGAAATTGAACACAACATTTTAAATAAAATAATTTTTTTCAAGTGTTGCCTCCTGAATCACTGCTATATGCTAAATGTGTGAATGTCTCAGCTTTTGCTGATGGTGAGAGTTTAAGCCATCATGACAGGACCTGTCTTTTCTTATTAGATTTTCAAATGCACCCAGAGGCCCTTGCACTATGGGCTCATCTCCTATACATCATAAGCAAATCATTTTCTTATTCCCAGGATCTGCTAACAGAGTTTATGAAACAAAAGAGTCATCTAACTTACAAGTTGTCTAAATCATAGTAAGAAGATTTGTGATAGGAGGGTGGAAAAGTACAGTCTTCTTTCACCTCCATCATGCTTCATACTAAATAGATTAGCACCATGACTGGCTTATAGCAAGCATTTAACCAATACTTGTTTCCTTCCTAAATAGGCACTCTTGACAGCACCTATTACAGCTCCTTGCCTCCAGTAGATGGCTAATAAATCCAGGTTGACTTGGATAACATTGATAACAGTTCCTAGATACAATAACAAATATTAAGGACTCTTTTAAGGAAGTAATGACATTGGTATTGGCTCTTTTCAATGATTTGAAACAATTAAGACTGCTCTTACCAGAAAATAATATTAAGTTGAAAGTGATGGGAGTTGTTGCTCCAGTGACACCAACTGCCACCCATCCAGTCCTGCCCATCCTGTGGGATTGTCGTCCATATCCTTCCATCTAGTGACCCTAGGGGGTCTACCCAATGTGGACCTATGAAACGAAAAAGAGCTATTTCATCAGCCCTCAGTCTTGAGTTACCAATTGCCTTAGCCAGTGAATAATAGTTTGCTGCAAGGAAACAGGGAAAAATTGAAAGTCCGAAGATGCTTTTGCTGTTGTTTTAAAAATAACTCCTGTTTACATATTGTGGGAATCTAGTGGCACAGTGAGTAGAGGGCCAGGTCTGGAGTCAGGAAGACTCCTCTTCCTGAGCTCAAATGAGGCCTCAAACACATACTAGCTATATGACCCTAGACAAGTCACTTAACCTGTGTGCCTTAGTTTCTTTATCTTTACCAAGAAAATACTACAAGGGGTCATGAAGAGTCAGATGTGACTGAAAAATGACTAAATAAAAACTCACATGTTGGTCATATATGGTACGTAGGACATCCTACCTTGAATTATCATTTGTATGTTTATGCTTATTCCTACCTGCTACTAAAATCAACCAAAAATCAGGAAGTATAACTTCCATTTCTTTGTGCCCCCATCACCTTCCATCATATCTTGTATATGATCACAATAGAAGAAGAGATTATAATATAGATGAGTGAGGCTTGGATTTTTAGATGATCAGTTTTATAACATTTGGTTATGAATCTCAGTGTTCAGACCTTTTCTTTTATTTTTCCAAGTCTAAATATTCATGTTTTGACATCCAAAAAGTAATTTATTATACACTCAACATTAAACAACAAATTTAACAATATGTTAATAATCACTTAGCCTTAAAAAATATTTCTAACCAGAATATATCCATAATAATTCATTGGGCACTCTTTCTGTAAAGTGGCATGGCATAGTGGAAAGGGCACTAAATTTGAAACCAAGATGACCTCAATTCAAATCTATCTTCAGGCGTTTATTAGCTGTGTGATTCTGGACAAGTCATTCAATTTCTGTGTATTTCAGTTTTCTCATCTGTAAAATGAAGATGTTGGACTCAGTGAGACCTCTAAGGTCCCTTTTAGCATTATGACCTTTCTATTCATCTCAGTATCTGTACATGTATTTTTCTTTCCTGCACATCCAAAACAGAACCATGATATTCCAGACCCAGAAAACTCTCTGGTAAGAATATGCCCACTCTGCTATCAATATAGAGATCATCATGCTAAAAACTCTGAAGCTTTACTCTTCAACACTGGAAAGTCCCTCCAACCCCTTTTCGGAAGTGTGCATTTGATATTGGTGACAAGTTGACTATCAGCCAATGTATGTCTGCTCCTCAAGATAATGGGGCTCTCACTGAGAGCTCTCCAGCCAAAATGAATTCCAGTTGGAGGACAAGTCACAGCTCAGAGTTTGGCTTCAAAATTCCTGTCATTTTAGAAAACAAAAACTGTAGGTTAGAATCCTGTAAGATTCTTGGGCTTGGCTTCCTCGTACCTCCTAGATGCCCATGGGCTTCTGATTTTGACTCAGTTTCCTCTTCAGAATTTACTGCAGCCCTGAACCCACGAAGTTCAATGATATTCAACACCATCCTTGACTTATTCTTCAGACACCACTATTGGAAGTAACACTTCCAATACTGAGCTAATATCTTTCCAGCTTGAACAGAATTTTATCTCAAAAGCTCTTTGTTTTTTAATGATATATGTTATATTTGGAAATTTTTTAGTTCTGGTCCCTTTAATCTTGTGTGTCCCTCATCAATGACATATTTAAAAGGATTCTGTCTTAGATAGAAGGTGATACAGTAGATAGAGCAGCAGACCTGGCGTCAGGAAGAACCAAGTTCAAATCCACCCATAGACATTAATTAGTTGTGTGATCCTGGGCAAGTCATTTAATTTCTATCTGCTTCAGTTTTTTCTGTGCAATGCAAATAATAATAGCACCTCCCTCACAGGGTTGTTTTAAAGATAAAACAAGATCATGCTCTGCAAACCTTAAAGCACTATCCAAAAGTTGGAGATAAGCATTTTTATCTTTGGCTTCAAAACCCTTTAATCATTTCTATTCTGGAAATCCCAACACAAATATCATTCTCCTTAAAAAAAAAAAAAAAAGCAAATGAAAGGTGAGTCCTTTGGCCTTTTCACCATTAACTACGATTAATATCCTGTCTACTGTAAGCAGTTGATGTCATTTACATGCCAGAATCCAGCAGACTTCTGGAGCAGAAAAAATCTAGAATAGGTGGAAAAGGACTCAAAGCAGTCTTAACCCTCGGTAAAAGAGGAGCAGCGTAGCAGACCCAGTACAGGTCCAAATCCCTGTATGCATCAGGAGGCAAGATTAGACCAGCTTCTAGTGCAGGTTGTCTATGAACTCTATTTGGGACAGGAGATGGGACCTGCAAGAAACAATATGGGGTGACCCAGGAGACCTATTTAAGGCAAGCGATAGGGTTTGGACAGCTTTAAAGAATCCCATGCTCAAGCTAGCATCCCGAAAACCTGAGCCCAACCTTCAGCAGGAGATTAGGCCAGACAATGCCTTCAGAAGATGGGACCTATTCCTTTTATTTTTAATTTTTAAATTATGGAATAAAACAAGCATTTTATAACATAGTAAAATTTTCAAAAAAAGTACGATTGAACATGAAATTTATTCTGCATAACTTGCTGTTCCTTTATCTACTCAAGTTGGGGTTCAGTCAGAACTACCCACAATATTCAGGAATAAAGGAGAACAGTTTGACTTAAGCTCAATTCCCCAATCCAGAAACTGTGGCTAAGTGAACAAAAGGAAAAAAAATTAAATATAATGAAGAAATACCTCGGACTAAGAGAAGGCAAAGGAGTAAACACAGAAGATGAGAATCACCCCACAAGTCCAAGTAGCTCCTCTGAGAAAAAATATCTTGGTCATAAGAATATCAGGAAAGAACAAAGTTTATAAAGCACTTTGTATACATTGGATCATCCTTATGTGTTGTCTTCCCAGTTAAAATGTGAGTAAGGAACATTTAACTTTTTTATCTCTATCCTCAGCACTTTGTATATA
>JAQQSK010005576.1:0-14843 GCA_028658325.1 Potorous gilbertii
TTTCTCCTTCACCTGTGAACTCTGAAATTTGGTCACAATATTCCTAGGAGTTTCTGTCTTTGAAGCTCTTTCAGGAAGCGATTGGTGGATTCTTTCAATATTTATTTTGCCCTCTGGTTCTAGAATATCAGGACAGTTTTCTTTGATAATTTCATGGAAGATAAGATCTAGGCTCTTTTCTGATCATGGTTTTCAGGTAGTCCCATAATTTTTAAATTGTCTCTCCTGGATCTGTTTTCCAGGTCAGTTGTTTTTCCAATGAGATGTTTCACATTATCTTCTATTTTTTCAAACTTTTGTTTTTTGTTTTTTTTTTAACTGCTTGGTTTATCTCATAGTCTTTTATTTCCCTGAACAATTTTGTCTTTCAAAGAACTATTTTGTTCAGTGAGTTTTTGAACCTTCTCCTCCAATTGGCTAATTCTGTTTTTTAAAGCCTCCTTCTCCTCACTGACTTTTTGGACCTCTTTTTTCAATTGAGTTAGTCTCTTTTTAAAGGTGTTATTTCCTCATCATTTTTTTGTTCTCCTTTAGCAAGCTGCTGACTTGCTTCTCAAGCTCTTCTATTGCCTGAGCACAATTTAAGTTCACTTTGTAGGCCCTGGAAGCAGGGACCTTGCCTTCCTGTGACATTATGCCATGCTCTTCCTCATCCAAAAGGATGGGAGGAGACACCTGTTCACCAAGAAAGTGACATTCTATGGTCTTATTTTTCTTTCCTCTTTTGGGCATTTTCCCAGCCAGTTACTTGACTTCTGAATCCTTTGTCAAAAGGATGGTCCTATTGGCCCTTCTCTCCTCAGTATCATGTTCAAGGCTGAGATTCTATTCAGCTGCTCGATTCCCCTGGGACTCTGGGTAGGGGCAGGGCTGTCACTCAGGGCTGAGGTTTAGATCAGCTGCTCCCTACTGCTAGAATTTTTAAGCTGAGCTGCTTGGACAATGAACCCAGGTTGCTTCCTGGCCACCACAGTAGCCTGCAGTCTGCCGCTGCCTCCTCTGCCATCGCCTGGGGCTATTGCTGAATGAACCCTGTTCCCCTCTCGCCCTGCTGGGAAAGCTTTCTTTGTTGGTTGTGGGCTGAGGTATCTGGGACCCTCCCTGCTGGGAACTCTACCCCAGAGGTCTGCTTGGGTCTTGTTCCTCCCAGTGCTATGTGGCGAGGGCTGGGATCCGCTCCACTCAGCATCTCATGAGATAGAACTTTCCTGTTGGCCTTCTGGGTTACCTTTGGCTGTAAACTTCTTTCACTGTGCTGTTCTGTGGCTTCTGCTGCTCTACAATTTGTTGAGTCATTTTTTTACAAGTATTATGTGGGCTGTAGGGGAAGCGCTAGAGTATATGCATCTTTCTACTCTGCCATCTTGGCTCTGCCCCCTCAGAATCTGTTTTTAAAAATTATTTTTAACTGAAGAGTGTAACAAGGTCTTGGGACGCAAAACTTAGAGAAATGTTGACCCTGAGGAAGGCTTCAAGCAAATTCAAAAGTTCCTTAACATAGAATCTGTGGGAAAACAGAAGGCAAGAAGGCCCTTCCTGGGCTGAAATCTGCACCAATGGTAGGAATGGTTTCACTGAGGAGATGACAGATACACTTAAGAGCTAGATTAGATCTTCCATGAAAACAGGGAATATTCTGTTCTCCTCATCATAAACCCATGACACTGAGCACAGTGACTTACAAGTCAACCCTTCATAGTTCACATCTATACAGCTCCTAAGGACTACAGAACACTTGCCACCTACAACCTGGAAGTTGGTAGAGGCAACATTATTGTACCCATTTTGCAGATGAGGAAACTGGATCACAGCAAGATGAATGACCTTTCCATAGTCATATGACTAATGTGGGAGGTGATAACTGAATTAAGGTCTTCTGACTTGACGTCCAGAGCACTTTTGACTATACTAGGCTGACTGTTAATAAACATTTGTTCAATGAAAAATTTATTTAAACTCTAGAAGCAGTTACACTGTTGCCTGATAAATAGCATTTTCTTAATGGTTTCTAACTTTACATAAGGATAATATCTTTCTTAGTCATGGATTTCAAGGTGCTTTGCAAATATTACTTGCTTAGCAAATAGACTAAGATGTATAAGTGGCAAAACATCATTTGCTGCCACTCTAAATGAGAAAAATAAGGCATCATAAGAAAAGATAAATGTCTCAAAGCTAGTATGTGAGCCAACAACAGTACTCTGCAGGCTTCAAATGATAAGATTCATGGTCAGTTGTGTCTGGCTTTTCATGATCCCAATGAGACGTTTTCTTGGCAAAGACACTGGAGTGGTTTGTCAATTCCTTCTCCAGCAGATTAAGTAAGACAGGGTTAAGTGCCCAGCATCACACTAAGTATCTGAGTATCTGAGGCCAAATCTGAACTCAGGTCTTCCTGGTTCCAGGTCTAGCACTCTATTCATTGAGCTATCTCACTGCTCCAATGTTCTATTACCTTCTTGGAAAATTGTTTAAGTATGTGTGTGTATGTGGGGAGAGGGGCAGCCCATGAGCGTGTTTGGAAACACCTGTGATTACATATGCCTTTTTCTTACTTGTACCATATCTACTATACTATCAGTTGTTCATGGTTTTATAGGATATGACATCAAATCCCCTAGCAGATAGTCCTGTCTTCCACATAAAGTCCTTTCACTGCTTCTAAAGACATTAGAATCATTCACTCTCTGAATTTTCTTCTGAATTCTTGACTGTGAGCATGAAAAAGGCCCTCAGACATAATCTGGTCTTTGTACAATTTATACTGAGAAAACAGTCTTTTGTTTTGTGCCTACATACAAATGAGACGGCTGGGCCACTGGGCAGTCAGCAAGACTCTTCTCAAGAAGAAAGAATACTGGCAGTTTTTTCCCATTCATCACGTAGACTACTTCTAAGAAAAAGTAAATATCTTCACTGATGATGAAGGGGAACCTTCAAATAGAAAGTTTACCTCCAAATCTAATCTAGTCCAATCCAATATGTATTTATTATGAGCTTATTTCAATCCTGGCACTGGGGACACAAAGAAAGGTGGAAAATAGCCCTTGCTCTCAAGGATCTAATATTCTAATGGGGGAGACAAGAGGCAAACAATTATGTACAAACAAGATTTTGACAGGCTATCCTGGAAATAATCAGCTGAGGGCACTACGAAGATCCAACAAAAAATAATCCTTGCCTTTGAGGTGCTTACATTCGACTCGGGGGGATGTAATATATACATAGCTAAGTATATATACTCAGAAATTTGGTGGTGAAAAAGTAGGAAGGACTGGGTTGGCCAGTGATCCATTTGTGGCACCATTTTTTGAATGAAGCCTTTCTTGGTGCCTTGAATTGCTAATCTCTCCTCCCCTACACCT
The DNA here is from genome assembly GCA_028658325.1 of Potorous gilbertii. Taxonomy (NCBI): domain Eukaryota; kingdom Metazoa; phylum Chordata; class Mammalia; order Diprotodontia; family Potoroidae; genus Potorous; species Potorous gilbertii. The sequence continues at coordinate 3,366 of JAQQSK010005576.1, forward strand.
TGGTCTCAAACTCCCTTTATGTTTAACTACTTGATATATTTTTGCGTTTATTAACTTTATATTTATGCTATATACTTGCTGTCTCTCCACTGAAATGTAAGTTCCTTGGTAGTAGATACTGCTTTATTCTTTAAACTTATATCTAGCCCATGGCCTGGACTATATAACATACCCTTAATAAATGTGTTGACTGATAAAGCAAAGGAGTCAATCTTTTAAACTCATTTACAGAATTACCAAGTGGTAATATACACAACTTGGCTCAATCATTAAAATATCCCCAAATAATCTAAATATGATTTATGACGGCGGTTCTTAAAAGCTTTGGTCTCAGGATTCCTTTATAGTCTTAAATGACTGAGGAACTCAAGAGTTTTTATCATATCTATTATATCTATTACTGGGCTATAAATTAAACGACAAAATTTTCATTTAAAATACCAAAAATAAACCTATTCCATATTAAAATAAATAGAATTTTATAAATGAAAAAATAACCATATTTAAAAAAAATTAAGTGGCCTTGATCTTGACAAATGCTACTTTCTTAAAAGGAGTTGCAAGGAGGAATCTGAAGTCAATAGCAATGACAAAATGAGAGCAAAAAAAGGCCAATAAACAACTTTTTGGTGTTACTATAAAAAGAGTTTTGACATCATGGACCCTCTGAAAGGGTTTTGGGGCTCCCATGGAGCACACCTGGAAAACCTCTGATTTATGAATATGTTATTGAGCCATGTTGATCCAAATAGCAAAGTATATTCTGGAGGTGAACATACAGCCCTCACCAGCATTGAATCTCACCATCAGTGCCCTCACCCCCACACCCCCAAGAGAGAAATTCTTAAGTGGAATGATGTTTAGGGAGATGGAGAAGATGTGTGGTGGGAAACTTGAAAACAGCCCCCAGTCACTTGTGTAGAGGTCTCTGAACCGTGAGGTTGAGTGTTCTTTGTGTGCAGGGCACTCTACTAGATGGTAAGAACACAAGGCAAGAACAAAATCAAATAGAGCCTGTCCTCAAGATGTTTATGATCTACAGAAAGTGACTTTATGGTGTTACTTAAAGTAGGATCAGCTGGGAACAAAGAGAAAGTAAAATAGGGCACACTAAGACAAAAGCCAAAATATTCAAACAAGTTAAGAGAAATTCCTTTGTAATAATAAATTAGGCATGTTGGAAATGACATTAATTCTTTCATTATCATGGTTCTGTATTTTGAACAGTGAACCCAGATACACCAAATTGATGTGGGTGACAGTTAATAAGCTGAACAGGAATAAGCTGATAGACTCTACTAGGGGAATACCCAAAGAAATATTATAGCATACTCCATTAGTTCAAAGATTTATTAAGTGGCAAACCTGTACAATGAATGTTGCTACATTATTGGAGATAAGGAATTAAAAACATAATACTTTAAAAAAAATAACCAATCAATAAAATAGGCTTGAGGGCTTTTTCCTCTATTTCCTCATTAAAGGACCAGCTCCTATAGGGCAGTCAGTCTCTGAAGGATACTGCTCTTAGATAAGATTGCCCAAATTCTCTGGGTACATGCTCTTCTGTCTTGGACAGGATCCCACTGAACTCAAAGGCCTTACAAATAGCGTCTCATCCAGGTGAATTCTGGTCCTTAGGAAATAAGCTCCTGTCCTTAGAACCCTCCATTAGGGTTACATTCAAGGTAACTCAGCCCCTGAAGCAGAAAACCAAACCAAGTGGTTTGAGTAGGGATGGCTTCCTTTGTCTAGACTGCTGGATGCAGCTGAGTCTGACAAACAAGTCCCATTCTCAGTAGGAGAAGCTGAAGACTTTTAGTTCAACTCATTATTTGAAAGCTTCCTCCCCACCCCCATCAACTGTTGTCCAACTAGGCTATTTACCTTTTAGGGGCAGCACTCCCTTTTCTAAAGGTATTTATGCATTCATGTCCGTGTCTTGGTTTTCAGTATTGAGATAGACCACTGACCATCAATTTATTATTTGTTAGTCTAATTAATAAAATCATTCTTAATTGGCCAGAAACTGTCTCTTGGACTTTTCATTTGTCACCAAGTGAAATTGCTTCAAGTGAGGTCAATCTTAAACAACTTAGCACTACTGAAAAAAAGCTGCTGTTGGCAGACCAGAGGAAAAGAAAGACACCATAAAGAGGCTCACTCTGAGCAAAGGAGACATGCAGTATAGAAGGAAAGAAAAAAACAGGGGAGAGGGAGGGAAGGAGGTAGGAAAGGAAGACTCAAGGATCTGTTAAGTGTTTATTATGTGCTGGGATCTTGATTCAAATCCCAGGTGTTCCACTTACCAGTTGAGTGACCCTGGAAAAGTTACTTAACTTTTACTCTAATGTCCCTTTCTGCTCAGATATTCCAATCTGATGATCTTAGAGCCCACACAGGGAAGGGCAGAGTTCAAGACCCTGTAGACCGACCACAACAACTCACTCAAAGAAACACTAGTCACATACTCAAATGGGAACGATGATGAGCTAAAGATCAAAAACACAAGTAAAAACCTCACAGCATCTTTGCATTAAAAAGCAAACTATAATTGTTCTAATACCAAGCTGTGTCTACATGGGCCCTTTATTTACGCTGCTAAGAATCAGATTTTCCTTTCCATTTAATAAACTATGAAACTTCTTCACTCATTTTGCCAATGTCTTTTCTTTTAAATAGTCACTTGATAGTGAAAGGATCTTTCAGTGCAAGAAGGACAGAAAAAATTCAGACACTACAATCATAAGAGACCTTGACGATTTTCCCACAATTACCCTTAGCGAAATATATCATGGGGAAAAAAACCCCAAACCTATTTTATAAACCTACTTTATTTCCTCTCAAGCACTTTTCTGGGGTACTGTATTTTACAGATATGGGAAACACTGAACTGCTTTTGGCTACAACTATGAAAATTTACTATTCTCTACTGTATCTACCATCACAAGGGAAGATTGTCCCCCTGGGAGGGGTATGGAGGTGGAAAGAATATAACTGAAAATCAAAGTGATTAAAATCTATAATATATTGACAAGCACTTTAAGAAAAAGAAATTTGCTGGAGTCTAATAAGAAAATGGAAGTATATGATCTATCTACTACATTTTCACGACTCATGGTTTAAAGGAGTTGGTTGCAACAGAAATAGGGCACACAAGCTAACATCACTAAACACTCTATTATAATTCAATTTGGATTCCCACAAACAGAAATAAAAAATGGAGGAGAATACAACTAATGTTTCATAAAACAATTTTTTCTGTCAAAAAAGACTTGTTTTTTTCTCTAAATGAACCATCTGATTGAGTTGTACTTTGCAGCTTTTTTTTTCATCCAAATATCCTCTTATAATCAGATATTAAGCTCAATCTTTTTGAAATGACAAATGCAATTGCAGAAATCTTTTCTTTAAGATGCACATAATGACATTTGCATTTTACAACATTCGAGTGATTCATTCAAAATTGTTTGAACATGGTTATGCATGCAGAAAAGTTTAATTATCAGCTATCTGCACAGTGGCAATATTACCTAGAGGGTTCTAGTTCTTTCTTAATTAAAACCATCTGAAGTTAATAATAGCTCTCTGTTAAGATATGAATCGAATATTCCAAGTAGGAAGTTTACTAAGGAGTCATCAAATGCCCTTCATTAAGAGATGTGTTAGGATTACTTGTGCTTTCTATCAGGTCATTGGGAGAAGTATGTTTTCTGCTCAATGTCACCATAAAAACTTTTGATAAGAAATTTCCCATTTCATAAAGCCACTCCCTTGAGTTTCTCTTAGTCACAGATTTTGAATAACAGAGACACTCACCTCTAATTCTCTACTGCCATTTCGTTTTTCACAAGGATAGTAATCCACAGCCTGTTGCTGCCTCTTTTGAATACTTTTCTTTAGAGCAAAGGTAGGGCCTCTACCTCTAACTCTCTTGACCTCCTGGTTTCTGGAGCCCCCAGGCTCCAGGTTCTTGCCCAAGTGGCAGCTTGAGCCATCCTTACCTACAGGTGACTGGACTAGATCCCATCTAACAAAAGACATGTCAAAGTATCTCCTATTCATATTAGAGGGACCTCTAGACCCAGGAGAAGTCATTTTATTCTTGTACACAAAAGAAGTTTGCAAAGATTAATGACAAAGTGAAGGAGTCCTCTAGGACTGGTTAGAGGGTTTAAAAATTTGTTTCAATTGCTTTGCTGGGAAGTTAGAGAGAAAGGCTTTAGGGGCAGAGTAAGTTTTGGTTTGACACTTGGAGCCATAATTCAGAAATGCTATGGTAGCAGAAAAGAAAATTAGGTGTGGGTTTGGAAGGGATGGCCCTGACCTCACATGATTGTCCTGCTATGTGTTATATAGGACCCTGGATAGCGGACTTGGGAACTCAATTTCTGTCTTTCATGGAAGATGAGGAGGTTGGCCTTCAAAACAGCTGAGTTCCCTTTTGGCTGCAAGCCTTGTGCTCCTGTGACACATATCCAGTCTCTACAGATGGTATGGGACTGACACCAGTGTATTTTTTGGTCCAGGTAAAAAAAATACAGGATTTACTGGGATTGGAAACTCTCCACCCTCTGTGCAGATGCAGCTTGAAGTCTTAAGTAGCAGTGTCCTTAGTGTGACTATTAACCATTCACACAGATGGAGCAACTTAAGGGGGAAGAGGAAGAATACAGGCAGGATTCTCTGCTTTGTGTGGACAAGGAAACTTGCCTGTGGTCTCCCTGCTGCTAACTAAACAGTAGAGGTGGCATTCAAACCCAGGCCTCTCTGCTGGGAAGTTTTTGGGTACAGGCTGCTTGTGCATCACCACCCCACCCCCCTCCCCTCTGCTCTCCAAACCCAGATTATCTGGGGGCTGGGATGTGTACATTATCCTGAAGTGGGTGGGGATCTGCAACTGAGGTGTGAACTCCAGTCTTCAGTGCAGTCTTCTCTGCCATGTCAACAAATACAGCATTTTGTACCCCACTGAGCTGGCTCGGCATCAGTAATGGAACCCAAGGGAAAATCCACAGACCAGAGAGAAACTCAGGTGTCAGCTTCCCCTAAAGGTTCAGTGTACTCTTAGTTTAAATTTTCTTCCTCTGTAAGCATGGGTTTGAGGAGAGCTGCAATTAAGAAGTGGAAGCTAAGGCAGGAGGGTGGAAAGGGTGACACAGCGGTCTGGAGGTAGGAGGACTTGTATTCAAATCCAGCCTCAGACACACACCAGCTGGAGAACCCTGAGAAAGCACTTACTTCACCTCCGTCTGCCTCAGTCTCTTGATCTGTCCAATGGGGATGGTAACAATCTCAAATGTTAGCTATTCTTAAGATTACTGTAACAAGAGGCAGCATGGTGAGTGGAGACTCCTGGGCTGCACCGAAGTCACACCTTCTGAGTGAGACACAGCATGGAGGCAGGGACTTCTTTCTCATAAACAATTGGGAGGATGAGATCCTGGTCAACCAGGGAGCCTTGATTATCAACAAGGGAGGAGAAACTGCCAGAGAAGGTGTAAAGAATAACAAAATCACCTATTTCTTCTTAGATAAGATTTTAATTAATAAAAATCATACTACCTGCACGTCTTTCTATGGTGCCTCAATAAGCACCTGGATGACAGCCGCTAGGTCATGGAGGTAGGATGAATGTTACAAATGAGAAAACAGATTTACAGAGGTTATGCAACATGTCAGTTGTCACAAGCCTTCTGTCAAAGCCAGGACTCCCATGCCTACTGACTCCAAACTATGTTACCTTTTAGAAAATGAGAGGAAAGAGCCACTTCACCTAAAACCACTGAATGATTTGCTGGAGGGAGGGAGGAGAGGAAAGGCAGAGGGAGAAGGAGAGGGGAGGAAAGGGAGAGGGAGAGAAGGAGAGGGAGAGGGAGGGAGAGAGAGGGAGAGAGAAAGAGAGAGAGAGAGAGAGAGAGAGAGAGAGAGAGAGAGAGAGAGAGAGAGAGAAAGGGGGGGGGAGAGAGACAAAGACAGAGACAGAGACAGAGACAGAGAGAGAGTAAAGATCCCCCCAACAGAGATGCTCTACACTGAACCTTATGACTTCCCTGAGAGTCCACTGGGGGAAAGGCATTCATTGTCTTTTCCTTGCTAGCATCTTTTGGGCTGAACATGGTAATCTCTGGTAGGCTGCTTGAGATGTTTCAATATATCATTCTACACTGTGACTCAACTCAGGATACATAAGCTAAGACTTATAAAGATAATCTTTAACTTAAAAAAAAAGAGCTTGAATGTCACATTTGAAGCAGCTCCATTTGTTCACAATTTACTAGGTACAGTTACAGGGGAAAAGAAGAAAAAACTAGACTACAAGAGAAAAAAAATCAATGTGATGGGCATGCACACAGCTGCCACACTAGCCTTGGGATTCAGGCTGTGACACAGGCTTCCTGTAAAACTTCAATCGTGATTCCTTTCTTTTCCTGGAATGCTATAAAGAGACTATCAAAGGTCCTGACTAATGATGTTTATATGGCTTAAATGCAGATTGTTACTGAGTCTATTACTTTCACTTTGCAGGTTTTCACCTTTCAGTAAAGTCTGTATTTATAACTCACAGGCAATGAGTAGGCACTACTGCGGGGAACCTGACATGAGAAAATTAAATTGTTGAACAAAATACAAGGATTTATATTAATTTTGGGTTATGAAATCCACCTTTTATGTTGAAACAGATTGATTCTGTCTTTTTAAAAACTGATCTTATTTACAATTAATTGATTTTGTCCTGTAACTGCCTAAGTTATGATTCTTTGTCTTTGAACTCAGCTCAGAAATTCAGCTGGTCCACAAGGAGTTAAGTTTAGAAATTCAGTTCTCTCGTTAATGAATGTTCTAGTCTTGTGTCAAGGAAATCTGTTACCCTTGAAGGCTGGTCCACTGTCTCTAACCTCCCACGTAGACTCAAACAATGGACATTTCTTAGCAGCAGGAAGCAAGGGGGTGGGTTCTGCAAGCCTCATACTCCTGGTTGCTAACCAGTCATAACTTGTTCTCTCCTAAGAAGTCATGTTCTTGTTCTGCTCTCCCCTAAAACTATAAAAAGGGAAGCCATTCCCCACTTCAGGATCTTAGTCTAGCTGGGAAATCTGAGATTCTATTTCATGGTAAATCTGGGCTTACTAATAAGTTGATTGTGCTTGGAATTTTGAGCCTCAGTCTACCTTATTTTTTAACTGTCAATATGCTGCTTTCCTGCCAGAAAAGAATACAGATGTTAATTCTCTTAATGATGGACAAGAGGCCCCAGGAAAAGTGTGGGGAAGGAAACACTAACACAGGTAAACCAAAGGAAAATCACTTACAGGTGTGTCAGCAATCAGCCCTGCATTGTCCACCGGGATTTCTTTTAGGGACGTTTTGTTTATTGATACTGTAACTTGGTGGTAAACTGGGAAGTCCTTTGGTTTTGTGATGGTGCCTGGAGTTTCCTTAGATAAGTTAGGCCTTCTTAGAGTGGGAGAGAGGCACGGAATAGGCCCCACACTCTTCTGAACACTGTCTTGGGGTTCAGATACTGCTGTTTCCACACAGGCACTTTTTATATATCCTTTATATGTCCTGTTTCCAGCCTTTCCTAGAATCCTTTCTAACAGCAGCTCTGATGAAACTGTTAATTCACATAACCCTGATGTGCTGAGGCTAGCTGTTGGGCCTGACGTATCACGGATGAATAGTCTCTGGTTATCCTAAAATATGGGAACAAAGTGAAAACAATTTTGAGCAGAAGCTTGTAGTGGACAACTTGTCATGTACAAGCCCTTATGCCAGTTTGCAATTTGTGATTTTTATGAATCATGTGATTTTCATAATAATATGTTTGCTTTAGAAATAAGTTTGTTTTTTTTTAAATTAAATAAGGGCTCTGGGATGTGCTCATTGGATGTACATTCTCTGTATACAGCTTCTCAGTGCATCCCATACTTACTACCTCTGATACTAGAAACATGTAACACATAGTAGTCCACGAATATATTTATTCCCATTTGAAAAGAGAATCATCCTTGTTACCAAAAATACACATGCTTTCCATCTTCAGTTTTGTGATCTGAACACACATGGAAAATGAAATGACCAGTCATCACTGACACAGGCATGAAAATGCCACATGATAAACTACGGGACCCATTTTAGTCCTTTTCCCCTCAATGATCCTAAGACAGTTCTGAAGATCAACGTGTTGGAATAATTATATTTCATATTATCTTTTCAATTATGGCAAGAGATGTGACCCCCAAATCATAAACCACATTAACTATCTGTTGGTAAGTTAATGTCTAATTATTATTTAAAACTCTACTTATCAAGCAGAGTCAAGATAGAGGAATAAAGGCAGGAACTTATCTCAACTCACAAATTCCTCCCCAAACAACTTTAAAATAATGCTCAAATCAAATCCTGCAGTGGCAGAATCAATAAAAGGTCAGGTTGAAACAATTTTCCAGCGCAAGACAAACTTCCACTTTAAGGGTAGGAGGGCTTTGGAATATGATATTCAGGAAGGCAAAAGAGCTAAGATTACAAGAATCACATACCAAGGAATACCAAGTATAATCCTTCAGAGGAAAATACAGACATTTAATGAAATACAGACTTTAAAGCACTCCTCATGAAAACACCAGAGCCCAATAGAAAATCTGACTTCCAAATACATGACTCATGAGAAGCACAAAGAGGTAAAGATAAAAGAGAAATCATACAGGATTCAATAAGGTGAAACTGTTAACATTCTTGTATGGGAATTTGACCATTGTAACTCCTAAGAATTTTCTCATTATTAGGGCAGTTAGGAGTTGACACAGAAGTCATGGGTGTCAGTTAACTATTATGGGATGATTTAAAAAAAATAAAGGGATGAAAAAGAGAGACCCATTGGAAAAATGGGGAAGAGAGAGATAGAATGGGGAAAATTATCTCACAAAAAAAATGGGGAAGAGAGAGATAGAATGGGGAAAATTATCTCACATGAAAGGAAGAGCTTTTACAATGGAGAGGAAGATGAAGCTATTTTGCCCAACTATGTGCCAATAAATCTAACAATCTAAGTGAAATGGAAGAATATTTACAAAAATATAAATTTCCCATATTAAAAGAAGAAATATAGTGCTTAAATAACCTTATTTTAGAAAAGAAATTGAACAAGCTATCAATGAACTCCTTAAGAAAAATTCCCCCAACTCAGGTGGATTCCCAAGTGAATTCTACCAAATATTTACAAAAAAATTAATTCCAGTATTATTTTGGAAAAAATAGGCAAAGTTGCTCAAAGTGGGGTAAAGTTGTTTATCTTCTTTGGCCCAGCAATACACTACTAGGCCTGTATCCTAAAGCAATTAAAAAAGGGAAAAGGACCTTTTTTGTACAAAATAGTGGCCATTGTTTTGTTTCACAGCATGACTAATACAGAACAATGTTATTATAATTGTGTACACATAACCTATTTCAAATTGCTTACCATCTCAGAGAAGGGAGAAAGGAGAGAGGGAAGGAGAGAATCAGAAGTTAAAAAATTTTAAAAACAAATGTTAAAAATTGTTTTTATATTCAATTGGGAAAAAAGTTTTAAAAAAATGAAAAATAGGAAATGGAGTCCTATCAAAATCCTTTTATTACAGAAGGGCAAAAACAGATAAAGAAAACTATAGATTGATTTACCTAATGAGTAATAAATGCAAAGATTTTAAATAAGACTCCCTAAGAGATTACAGTAATATAACACAAGGATTATATAGCATGATCAGGTGGGCTTTATAATAGGAAAGCAGAGCTGGTTCAATATTAAGAACATTGTCAACATAATTGAACATATCAATAATAAAAACAACAAAAATCTTTTGATCATCTCAACAGAGGTAAAAATAAACTTTTGACAACATACAAAACTCAATCTTATTAAAAACACTAGAAAGTATAGGAATGGAGCTTTCCTAAAAATGACAAGTATTATTTATGTAAAACCATCACCTATAATGGCAATAGGTTAGCCTCCTTAATTATAAGAGCAGAGGTGAAGTAAGGATGCCCATTATCACCACTATTATTCAATACTGTACTAGAAATGCTAGTTACAGCAATAAGAGAAAAAGAAATTAAAGAAATTTGAATAGGCAGTGATGAAATTAAACTATCACTGTTTGTAGATGAAATGATAGTATACTTAGAAAATTCTAGAGAATCAATTAAAAAAAAAAACTAGTGGAAATAATTAAGAACTTCAGTATTTCTATAGATTACCAACAAAGTCCGGCAGGAGAGATAGAAAGAGAAATTCCCTTTAAAATAAGTGCAGACCATATAAAATACTTGGGAGGCTACCTGCCAAGACAAATGTAGGAACTCTATGAACACTATTATAAAACACCTCCCACACAAATAAAGTCAAATAATTAGTTGTTCCTGGGCAGGTTGAGCCAATATAATAAAAATGAAAATTCTACCTAAATTAATTTACTTATTCAAGGTCACATCAAACTACCAAAATTATTTTATAGAACTAGAAAAATAATAACAATATTTATTTGGAAGAACAAAAGGTCAAGAATATCAAGGGAATCAATAAAAAACAATGCAAAGGAAGGCAGCCTAGTCCTACCAGATCTTACAAAGGGTAATCATCAGAACAATCTGGTCCTAGTTAAGAAAGAGAGGGGTGAATCAGTGGAATAGATTAGGCACACAATATCTAGTAGTCAATGACTACATTAAGCTCATATTTCATAAACGCAAAGACCTGAGCTTTTGAGACGAGAAATCACTATTTAACAAAAGTTGCTGGGAAAACTATTGTATATGAAGATGCTATGTATAAAGATAAGGTCAAAATAGGTACTTGATTTACATATAAAGGGTGATATCATAAGCAAATTAAGAGAGTATGGAATAGTTTATCTGTCAGATATTGGCAGAATTTATGACCAAAGAAGAGATAGAGAGCATTATGAGAAGTAAAATGGATAATTCTGATTACATTCAATTTTTAAAAATCGTTTTATTTATTTATTTTTAGATTTCGACATTCATTTCCACAAAATTTTGAATTCCAATTTTTCTCCCATCTCTCCCCTCTCCCACCCCATAACACCTTGCACTCTGATTACCCCTTCTTTCAATGTGCCCTCCCTTCTTGTCACACCCCACCGTTTTCTTATCCCCATCTTCTCTCTATTCTTGTAGGGCAAGATAAATTTCTATACCTCATTACTTGTATTTTTTGCTTCCCAGTTACATGTAATAACAATTCTCAATATTCACTTCTAATACTTTGAATTCCAACTTCTCTCCCTCCCTGCCTCTCCACCCATCCCCACTGAGAAGGCAAGCAATTCAATACAGGCCATATATGTGTCATTTTGCAAAAGATTTCCATAATAGTCATATTGTATAAGACTAACTATACTGCCCCCTCCATCCTATTGTGTTCCCCCTTTTTTCTATTCTCTCATTTGACCTTGTCCCTTCCCAAAATTATTT